>WJFA01000685.1:0-31296 GCA_009870155.1 Pseudobourletiella spinata
CCGCCCCCGTCAAAGCATAGTGAGCAAAATAAAACATGAAAGTTACGTAGTAACTACTGTTTAAGGATATACAAACGTTACATCAATTTTAAATAGCTTGCATTTTTATTGAATCATCGCAAATGCGTCATATTTAGCAGCATAATAATGATTACTGAAGTATATATTTAAACAAGATTTCATATATCTTAACGGTAATTATCACAATTCAGTGCTGCGTTATGTACGTTACGTATTCAACCATATATGGAGTAGTAGTAGTACACAGAAAACAGAAAATCAAAACATTACGGTCGGTCGATGAGATTCATAATACGGTATGTAATGTAATGCATATTTATGATAACTAACAGGATTCATGTGGACTCAAACTAATATAAATGATAATTCTTAAGATTAATACATTCATGACAATATTTATAGATATGTCTAATAAGTGGATACACAAGAAGCGTTGAAGAAGATATAATAATGGTATCGTCTTTGGAATCAACGTAGAACGATCGACTTACACAAAAAATTATATACCTCAATAATAAAATCTCGCACTAAAGCTTATAATTAGTTTTTAATGTTTTCACATTTTGGAAATGGCTTCTCACCGCATGTTTAGACTTTCATACCCAGTGATTTTCTGAAGCTAAAAACACGTAACTAACGCGTACTTGCTAGCGGAAAGTTGGATCTTTACACATTACACAATAATAATATACGCCGATAGATAAAACATGTAGGAAAGATTTGTTTTTTTAACCAAACCACTGAGCCCAAAAGTGGCCCACTTTATTCTTACTGGACGAAGTGGTACTTCCATTCCTGGAATTACTACTTTGGCTTCGTTTCAATCGTGTCACAGCAATAGGTATACTTGACTTGGAACTAATGCTGGATAGACTCTTTGGTGGTGTGGGGGGCGGCATCTTCTTCCCGGGAGTGCTCGGACGACTCGTCGTCACAGGGATCCGGGAAGGACGCTGACTTGCTCCGAGCTGTGTACGACTCCCGTGGTGGTGATGGCTCCCAATATTACTCGTACTATTACTCGAGTACACTTTATCCGGAAGTGGTGGTTTCCCACTGCAGAAGTTCTGCTGTGACTTCCCCCACGAGTTTGTCAGGGCATGAGAGGGGGACGACGAGGCGGACCTTCGGTGACGAGTCACATCACAGTCGTCAGGAATTACTGAACTGTCTTTCGAATTACCGTTACTGCTCACTAGTCTCAGTGCACTATTAATATTATGGTTTATATCATTATTTATTACCGCACTATTAATACTATGATTAATAATATTATTATTGACTGTTGAGGACTCGAGGCGTGCAGGTACTATTTCTGCCCGATAAAACTCTTCCGAAGTATCATTGTAGTTTTCAATTATGTACGAAGCCTGTCGGAGCAATCCAGTGGGACTACTCACAACAGCTCTGGATTTCCGCGGAGCGGGTTCCGGCGGGGAACCTGGATGTGCCCCTCCCGGTGACACATTCGCCGTAGTGGGAACTAAATGCGGCTTCCCATTCACGACGGAAACCGGTGAGGCAGGGAGGACCGGGGTGGCACGAACAACGGCTGAAGGGATGCTCGATGTCGGCACGGATGCAACAGCTGCTGTGGCTTCTTTCAATCTCTCCAAAATTCTCAGTCTCGCCTTGGTCCCTTCCAACTGAATCTCTTGCTCTTTCAGCTTAAACCGAAGCTGTTCGTTCTCCTGCGACAGGGCAAGGTATTTGGATGCTAAACGAGATTCCGAAGTTGTTGACTCTAAGTTGGCTAGCCTCGCCTCCAGGGCCTGGAAAATCCAATCACAAAAGAGTTTCATCATCAAATCAATCCTTATTCTCAATCATTCATATGACAGCAACAACAACTCAAAATTCCATCCCCTCATATACAATTCTCAACCATAAACCCCTCAAAGGTTTCACTCCGGAATTTTCATTCTGAAAGGAAATGAAACTTATCAAAAAAAAGTCTCTCTTTCTCTCTTTCGTCCATCAGCGGGTGGTAAAAAAATCAAGATTGGGGTAAATTCAGAGAAAAATGAAACGGAAACGTGCCCTTTCCCATTTTCTACTACATCGCTTCAAGTCCTTAAGCAAGGGGGGTTATGGAGGAGGCAGCTGATTCATGTGGAAACTAAATCCAACCTCATACAACAGTTTACTGATTTGAGGAGCTCCCCTCAAATATCCCAATACATACAACTATGTCTGTCTATACACAGACAGGTAAGACAAGTGGTGCTCGCAGCTTACAGAAGGAACCGAGCAGAGCTTTTTTCATCACAATCACATAGGTACCATTAAAGCCGAAGATCTAAGGCAAGCACGCAGTTAAGATGCTAACTATGGTCACATAACAATAGACAAATAGGTTAACGTGGGTAGCGAACCGTGCGTAAGGCCCGTTAGGCACGGCTGGTGCTCCGTTGCCCCATCACAACATTTAGCATAGATGGAGAGAACCCACAGCATGCAGACAGACGCTCAACGCTCACTCCGAACTATACGTCCTATTCGCTCAAGAAAAGACCGTAATCATTCTCAAAAATTCAGACAGAAATCTTCAAAGAAACTCTCTCAGTAGTAGTAGTGGCGGTGGTGGTGGTGCGTATACTCTCTCAACTCAGTCGTTCCCCACAATAGGATCACTAACAAGCTAAATCCAACAAACACTTATAATGTATCTACGTACCTAACCTGCACTCTCCAAATCTTTCAGCTACACCTGCCATCTAATGTTCTGCAATAACTATCAAGGCACTATAATATCCTTCTCCCTCCTCTAGCCACCCAAAGCTATAGTCTACCTTAGGTAACACCCATGCAAGCAGTAGGTCGGGAGGCGTGACCTGTGCAGACGGCACAGAGACACCTTCAAACATTTTTGTACGCACATTATTCCTTACAAAAAAAACCGAGGCGATGGTGAATAGAGATTGGAATAGCGAAACGGAGAACCTAACAATGACCTCCAGCTGCATATGTGTTTTCACATCATTTACACTCCCGTGCCAGTCTCATCTTCATTTAGCATTTTGACACCTGAGAGAGCACTTCCCGGGTGCAGGGCAGCCAACAGGACGATCTTCTTTATCAAAAGGGGGAAAGAAGCAGTTGCTAACAAGCTGTAAAATAAATAACCGTCGCCTTCCTCATAGCTGAACAAAACTATTACAAGGGATGAAGATGTAGAGAAAGACGTTGTTCACAAAAAAAGATGAGCTCGGCTGCTGACGCAGCACAATAGTGGCTATCTGGACATCCAAACGGATTTTATATGCATACATAACACTAACTCATCTCCTCCCACAGCAGCATCCTTAGGATCATCTTGTTCTCGGCTCAAGCATTTCCGCGGATAACGGCAATTTTCTGGTACAACAACTTATAAAAATATGTTGTCGGAGCCTGAACTATAGGCATAGAACTATATAAAACTATCCCGCATCACCAGATACTTGAGATGCGGGATCGTTTTATTGACGGGATGATCCTGACGGATGTCAGAACACTACGCTGTAATCCGTACAAACATCTAGTGCGAGCTCAGAGTCATCAGGAAAATTTATGATGTAAAACTATATACATTTCTATACAGCTGACGAGTGAGGGCACTACACTGCACGGCTATCCTCATTTCCAAAATTCATCATCAAAATATTCCCAAGGCTCCAAGTCTGCACGGGGGCTGAGAATGAAAACCTAATATATTTTAGAGTAAATATGGGGGAATGAGATGTTGAGGTGAAGTGATAGTGAAAAAAAACAATTCCCGGACTTTACCTTCACCCGTGCCACTCCAAAGAGCACTTGACGTTGGAGCTCCACCACATCCACTTCCCTCAGTACAGCACCGATTATATTGCGACTAATGATAACTTGACTACCACAATCATCATCATCCTCAGTCGGACGAAATTGCAAAACATGATCCAGTCTCCCGAGCTGATGACCCCCTGGTTGGACGCAGCGCTTCCCGTTCGGCACATACTTTTGTCCCTGCTCCGAGCAGTGGAGGCAATGTTGTGAGTGATGATGGAGTTGCTGCTGCTGATGATGATGATTATTTGATGAGGATGAGACTTTGAGCTGGATCAGGTCCAGGAGTGAGTACAGCGGGTCATCATCCTCGGATTTGTTCGTCGGAGAAGACTTGTTCGTCTCTGTGGAGAAGCCCGAGTCGATAAGCTTCGGACTCGTCCAGACGTCGCCTACCCCCACCGTCAAACATGTTCCGGCAACACTGGTCGTCGTCGATGACCCGCCGACGACTGCCCCAGCAACCCCTGAACCTGTTGTCCCAGTAGTGGAGGCGGATGCAGCCGCCGAGGGAACGCCGCCACCCCCCTTCCCTCCGCTACCGGGCGCGCTATTGTTCCCGACGCCGCCGCCGCTACCCCCACTCGTCACCAAAGCATGAGACTGCCCCCCTGGAATGTTCTGCTTCAGCTCCGGCAACGAGGACAGGACCGAGTTCCGGAAATCTTTGAGCGTCGTTACCTCGGACTGCAGCTCCTATGAATAGTGAAAGAAAATAAAAAAAACAATCAGGATCAATACATTACATTTCCCAACAAGGTAATGCCAAGGAAGGGAGAGAAAAAAACAACAAAATTCCGCCTCCGGCGTTGGCAGTCAATCCCCATCATCAGATCAACGTGTGTAATTTCCACCTCTTCCAACGACCACAGCGGATCCACCAACACGGTGTATCAAATCCATATTAATTCCACTCCCTATTCAGTAGTGATCAATCACCATACATGTACACTCACTCAAAGGCAAACAAGACGGAATACAGGTATATAGAGTCAAACAATAACCATTTCAACTTCCTACATACAATTTTGGGCAATTTGGTCTAACCAAAAAATTTCGAGGGGAAAAAATCATGGCACAGCAGCAGCAGCAGCAGCAGCCATTATTATCCTCCACAATGGATCAACTTTTTTCCAAACCGCAGCAGTCGCACAACAGTCAAGGAAATGGAAATCGTTGACAATCTTCTGAGCACGAAAACGTTCATTTGGTGAGTCCCAGCAGGAGGGGTAGCAGCCACCACGCATGTTTTAAGTACGCTCTACGATAGTACACGCGTATGTAATAATCACATGACACTGCTTCCGTTCCCGCATATAGCCTGCTGTTAGAGAGCCACATACACACAACCACACACATTGACTCCCAATCATTTACACACACACACACACACACGCACACACACACACACGCACACACACACACACGTGTGCAGTCTTTACCTTCCGTGTCCTGCACTCACATCTCACACATCATCACTTCTGGCCAAACCGTGCCCGCACTGTACTGGACCAATCCAATAATATACACGTCCGAATCACAGCAGTATGAGGAGTGAGGTTCTTTTAAAGGAATTTGAAACCACTTACGTATTAACATAACTCCTCACTAACTATACACAGATCACCGATGAGGATGAGGAGTCCCCGCCTGGGGATTCAAAATCAGGGAATTTTCTTCCTCTGTGATGTCAAGTCCGTCGCTCAATAGCTATACGCACACACACAACAACGCACGATCACCCACCCTTCCACGCATCCCGCTCCACCAGGACCAACCCACACAATTGCACATTCACTCAGTCACTGGCACAGACAGAGCGCAAAAACTTTAATCGTTCTTAATTCTAATTCCCATCTGAATCGTAAACATTGTATGAACTGAGCTGAGCTCATTCCCAAAGTTTCAGCTCCAGCTCACACCTGTATACACGTTTACCCTTACAAAACGTTCCTGCACAATACGTTATTATATGAAACCCTCACAGTGGTGGTGGTAGTGCTGTAGAATGACTGAGTATGCACAGGCGGCAGGTATGAAACTCATGGGGAGCACAGTACCTTTCCCTATGAACACACAGACCCAGACACATACACACACACACACACACACACACACACACAATAATCCACCCTGTACCTCACCCATTTAGCTTATATATAGCTCCAACTAGTAGCACACACACATACACATAATACAAGAATGTTGTACCATGTTACCATGTACCACGGAATCCTCAGAGTAGTACCAACATTAGTAAAACTTCCACCACTATTACCAAGACCCATACATACGGCCAAGACTTCAAACCTTCGCTGCCGCAATAGTAAGCTAACGCAATGATGTGTCCGTCGCATAATGACAAAAAAAAAATGTGCCATTAATCAAAACCTTTAGCGCCCCTGGGCTCCATATTGTGATTGTGTGACTGACTCGGCTTACACAACAAGGGAGCATAGCACGATTTTAATTTTAGCTAATGCTACCCCACATCATGCTCACTTTCAGCACTGCACTCCACAGGCAGACTCACTGAATTAATTCAATGCAAGCGGGATCGTCGTGTGGACAACTTGATCGCGATGTTGAGGAAACATCGCGAAAGTAAGGATAAGGAGTGACAACAATAATAATGCAGCCCGCAGATAAGCGTTGGGACTCTGTTCATGCACATACACATTCACACACAAACACACACACACACACACACACCTTCGTGCTAATAACTACCCATTTCCTTGGTCTTACAGGCAGTCCCATTGTAAAAAAAGCTGCAAATATGAACACTAATCACTCGAGGAACTTACATGCACCCTCACAACAAACGACACACAAGAGCTCTTTCTAAAATTGATTCATATCCATGGCTTTGTGTTTAGAATTAAACCATTATTACAAGTATGAATGATTATTACTCCTATTATTGTGTGGGATCGACAGGTGGATTACTCGAAGAAAGGAGTGTTTAACATGAAGTAAAACATCTTAATACTCTTCCCATGAAATTCCCAGCGGCGATGGTCGTTCATTCATTCGTTCACAGACGCACACTCACTGGCCCCCTCACTAAAATGCTCACACACACACACATACTCGCTCTCAAGACACCCATTCATTGCCTGATGATGAGTGACGATGACGACGTGTGCTCTTAGTGAAACACGCGGGTCCTAATTTTCTCAAAAGTTATGAGCAGACGGACACCGTCTGCCGGCCATAATACTACTAATGCCTTCCACCATATACTTTCCCATTTGAAAGAGAACCAAGAGAGGCCTGTATCATCCGCAGAATCGTGAGCCACATAGTCTTCATTTCCTCACTCACTCACTCACTCACTCACTCACTAACTCCTGTTCCAAATGTCATTAACTCAAAAGGACTCTGCCTCCACCGAGCCGAGCAGCATACCTCTCACACGCACACACATACCACACCGAACACTGATGCTCATTAGGAATAATAGAAAAAAACTAGTTGACTGATTATACTCGGACGGATGGTGCATTTAAATTTTCAATCTACCACCACACACCGCCACCGCCACGTTAATTCCTCCACTACTGCCCCATCCACACAGAGGCGTTCGGAACGAAGGAGTAAATTAGTTCCAATATTAAATTTTATGATTTCCACCCGAAGGGATCATCATGATCATCATACTATCATAATCTCCCAGTAGGATATTTTCCTCATCCAAGGCTAGCACGTTAAAAAGTTGGATTATTCATCCATGAGTGAGCGATCAGCCATTTCCTTCCTACTCTAAACAGCCACATCTCTACGCCTATTTAGTCAGTCAGTCAGACCAAAGCATCATCAATTGGGATTCACCGAAAGTGCGGCACAACAACTTCCCAAACGGTGCCAAAGACAGCACACTACAGGAGTGGGGAATTCCTCGTTTCTAATTCACCTACATACCTCTATAGCAACCTCCCTCCACTGTTTCAGCAGCCCACCGAAATTCGTCATGGAGCGAAAGCATTTCTAATTAGTATTACTGTCATTCGCTTCTCCTCATCTCAAAGCACCCGCTACCCATTTCCGCAGTAGTAGTGTGTACATGCTGCGTGTGTGTGTGTGTGTGTGTGTGTGTGTGTGTGTGTGTGTGTGTGTGCGTACGAGGTGTGCGAGTGTCAAACCCACTGACAGACTAACTCACTCATACAGAGACTGCATACATCCAGCCTATCACCGGTATGGAATGAGCATACTGATTTATCATAAATGGGACCAACATGGTGAAATGGGCTATGGCAGAGATCCTTAACGGCGTCATTTTACCGCTACCAACTACCACCATAGCTCAAGTCATAGGCAGGCACATACCACCCAAGCCCCGTCTCCCTAATGAATTATCCTATCCTCGTCTGTCAATGAGGACGATGACGACGACGTCAAATATGATGGCCTCAAATAGGCACTCATGTCTTCCGGATGTGGAAATTCGATGGATTCCCTACGATCTACCGACCGTAGAGGGAACCATCCAGCTCCTTATCCAAGTTGTTCCACCCACTCATGTCAACTGCATGCACCACTGTCATTATGACTCCTCTTGAAAACGTCTTCTGCTGCTGCACTGATACCGAGCCCAGACTGTTGATGATGGCGCCGAGCGGAAGGATCTCCACCAACCTGGGCAGAGGCGGGGCAGATGCATGTACACAGGGCGGAAATTATATCATCCGAGAAGGCGCAATAATAGTGGCTCTTATTCTTCATCAAGGATCTTTCCGTGATAAAATATCATGGCAGGGAGTAGTTTACTTTACCCTGTGTGTGCATGTGTGCCTGTGTACGACGCAACAGTTCAGGTGAGCAGTACTGTATGCAAAGTAAATTGTACAGCTGTTGAACATGTGAAAAATTAGTGTATAAAAGACGAAGACGTGAGGGAGGCTCTGCTTCTGATCTGATGAAGGAAACCAAAGCCAAAGGACAATAACTCACACATATCCTTGCACATCATGTAACCCTATGCACACCCTCCTCCCCTATGCTCAACTTCCAATAAATAGCAATTTTAAGTCTGGGCACGTGGAATCAATCGAATTTCCATTCTCTTACTTTCCGCCCCACTCCACAATGCTCACATCGGTTGGGCATCGTCAAGGAGCATACTGGCCCGAAGTGTACACAGGATTTCATTCCATACATAATATAATCATATCATATAACAACATTCCGACCGACTAACAACTTTGTTCCCACCGCACACTCCACATACTCACACACAGACACACACACACACACACCATAAGGGCAGCAACAGCACCTAATACTCTACGTATCCCACTTCCCAGTCAGGTGTAAAGATCACTGTTCTTTTCACAGGGGCAGAGAACAATAATGATCGTCACCATCACCATCATTGCTGCTCCCACTTCGTCATCATCTCGAGAAGGAACGTCCCTGAGAGAAGCTATCCCTGATCTATCCCTCTACTATAAACCTCCATGTATATTATGTAGGCACATATGCAGGCACGGAACCACAAGGATACGACCGCCACATCATGCCTGTCTCAGCCACTATGTCAGATGTGTGTCTGTGTGCGTGTATGCCTGTACGAAATTTGAAATTTTATTGTAACAAATTACGAGCCAACGGGGTTAGTGAGGTCCCTCGTCATCTCCGCACAGTCAGCATCATCGTGAGCACATGCTACTCGCAGTGTATTATCATAGCAGCAGCACAGGCATGACGGGGTTAACTGGCGGGGATCGATACGAACATTGTAAGTACATACGAGTCCCCTGAGTAGGGCGAAGGGCGGCATATGCAATACATGCTCTATCTCCCTCAATCCCAATCAACACACCACAGCTCAATCAAGCTCCATAATCATCAACTGACGATAATACACTACTGCAGTGTGGAGGATAAATCATCCAGCTTTATGTCTCCCTTTATTACACTACACGCTCCTCATAATGACGATGACACGGGAATACATTTTGTCCTCCTCATTGCCAGAAAACCGGCGGCTGCTACTCTATCTGCCTATGAGTAGTCTGTAATCTATGTATAAACTACCCTGTCTGTGGGGTAACTTCGCTCCGTCCGTACTACGGAAGGACGACGACGACAACTTCCCATCTCTTCTCCTCTCTGCTGACTACATATATACAGTGTGTCAGGAGCGAGTTGGCTCACGAAAACTCATCATCCTGATCATGATCAGAAAGTAATAATAATAAGCGCGCGGAAGCGCCTTCTCATCACCGCAACTCAAAAGTCATAAATAGGACATGATATCTACCTAATTAAATTAATATACGTTGGATTTCGTACGCATAGTATATATATAATATATATATATATTACATATGTATAAATATGTATATAAATATATCCTCCTCCCTCGTATTTTATGGTATTTACCTGCAGTGCCACGATGGTCTTCGCATGCTGATGAATGAGGACCTGAAGAAAGTCCATCGACATGCAGCAGTCATGTCGGTCCTCCTGAAAGGCACACAATAAAACAAGGTAATTATTATTTACGACATTCTACATTTAACATTCATATCATTATTATTATTGGGAACATTGGAGAGATGACACTTTAAATGGCCAAAATACTATAATATACAATCATACAACCTACAAACACCCACCATAGGACCCCACAACTTTTTCACAATCCACCTGTGTTCATGAACAGTAATCAATTCCACTCACAGCTAAGTGATTCCTATTTCACGGAACGAGCCATCCCACAGCATCTACAGCTCTCAAAAGTCACCTCACCAAGTTCTACAGCCATCTCACAGAACTAGCAAGTTGTGAAATTACTGTGTGTGCATGTGTGTATGCCTGCGCGTACATCTGTTTTACTACAGTTCCACAATTGGAGCCATAAAGCGCGTCGGCAATATGTTGGACGGATAGGAGGCTCACCACGGCCATCACCTCCGCATGGTTTATAATATAACGTTCAACTAACTGTATCGGCGGCCCTTCAGACTTCCTCCCTCTCATTTTCTCAACGTGTAAGCCACCAACTTTTCCATCCCAATTGGAGTATATAGTCGTAGCAATAGAAGTAGTAGTTTGTTTTATGCCACACGCTCATGTGTCAAATATAGTTATATGCATATGGTCCCGTCTCCGCTGTTGGTTTGCTGTCCATGACAAACTCTATAAGTTCCTCTATCCTTTACGTCAAAGGATTCCTTTATTATCATATATATTTACTACCCTTCTCCACACGGCTGAATCTCAAACCAAGAAGAAAGGATCCGTCCCTCCCACACTACTTCACTCCCCGGATGACCCACAATCTTGTGTAACAGTTATGCACACACACACACACACACACACACACACACAACAAACTCCAACACACAAGACAAGCAAGCAACGAGAGTCTAATTGCACAATGATCTCTGCAAATATAGTCACAGACAGAGACGAATCGGCCTCAAGATCACGAGAGGGAGAGAGAGAGAGAAAAAAAAATAGAGAACTTTTCCCCTCAATTCTTATCACATGAAGGAGGGGATGTACAGGCGAGTGCGTAGCATCCTATTTACTTCATTAAGGGAACCAAGATCAAGGAGTGGAAGTATTTCATCGCCGCGGAGCGGCGCAATCACATTCATCCAACACGCGGAAAATCATCATCATCCCCCTCTCACCTTTTATAATGCAGACCAGAGCAGAACATTATTATGCCCCTGCTCATCCGAATCATCCTGACCATATCGACCCCCACGCAAGCCCACACCACACCGCATCAGCCCCCACTGCCTCTCACAAACAATGAGAATGATCTGTGGGTTATCCGAATGCTGAGTACTATACACACACACACACGCAAACACACAGTCTGATTTGAATCAGGACAAAGTATATACGAAGGCCGTCATAAATTCTGCCCAAAAAAAGGAGAAAAAGGGTCAAAAAAGCCAAGAGCCATAACTATATACAGTTGGAAACCCTAAAAAGAAGCACCATCATAAAATCATTAGGAATGACCAGAGAGAGAGAGAGAGAGAGAGACTTTAATGTGTCTCTCTTCTGCCCAAGGAAAAAATGGCAGAGAATAAGAGCCCTTTTCCTCCCATTTAACTTCCACTTTACTTTTTGGGGGATTCCGTCGTCTTCGTCGTCATCCGTCCGTGGCCCAAAGCCACATCACGACGCACAGGATATTTTCCCCCTTGCACAATACATAGTTTATATACACCTCCGATTTCCAATGACTCACTGACATGATCCATGCCCACACGTCTATCTCATCATGATCCGTATGCACATGTACTACATCTCAGCCCATGGGACTCCAAGTTCGGAATCACCGGCACACTATACAGTATCAATATATCCCCTCGCTCCTGATAAAGAGGAATACAGAGGGGAGGGGAGCACAGAGTAAATACCATCAAATTATTTCCTCTACCTCTCGCCGCACCGGCGTCGTCACTGCCGCCAGAAATCACGACAGAACCATTACGTCACTCAATGGCTCCAAATTATTACTAATATACTTAAAACTTTCCCGTCCTTCCCTGCCCTCTCAACTGAATAGTCCCTCTGCCGACAAGGGCTGCTGGGGCCATTTAGTGTGGGGAACAAAATTGAAATTCATGACAACATTATCTCTGCCCCACGATCACAGATGTTGTAGATGAAATCACACGGACATCAAATTCAAATCAATGATAATGCTAATGACCAGAACCATCCATCTGTATCCACATCTTTATTTCTCTCTCTATCTCTCTCTCTTTCTCTCAATCTTTTGTGTAAGACTTGATTGCTCTGGATCAACACATCAAATTTGATCTCCCTTCTTGTCGGAAGCACTCAGCTTGCCCCCCCCCTCCCCAATCCCTCATCATAACCTTCCCCAAAGACGGCCTCACAACAACAATGACTGGAAAAACATTTACATGCTTCATCCTTATCACACCCTGGAGCTACCCATAATAACTCCCGCCTCGCAGAGATCCAGTTCATAGGCGGAAGTTCTAACTCAAGAGGAGTGGACAGACTTGTCACTCCGAGGAAAAATCTATGGCCTGAATTCCTTCCACCTCGCAAGTAACAAGTTTTATGATGATTCATTCGAGACGGCATTGTATTAATCTTGAGCCAAGTCATAATAACATCAGTCAATCCCTCTCGTACGTACAGGATCCCTCCCATGTCCGTCGGATCTTACGAACGTACATACGCCACAGCTCAGCTCAATTGGCACACACACACACACACACACACTCACACAGACAGACAGACAGACACGCCATCACATACTCACACGATGATAAACAGTGGTGTGAGGGGCACAAATTAGGACGCAGTGCAACGTAATGCCACAACCACTACTACTACTACAGCTGGTGAAAAGGTTCAATTACTCCTTTTTGTGCCAAAATAATTTTCGCAACCGCATTTATCATTCATAGGAGACTTGCTAATGGTGTGAAATCTGGATTAACTTCAGGGTGTGACACCGGCTCACATACCCCAAGAACAACAAACGAACAACAACAACACGCCTCAATGCTACTAACCAAAACTAGCCCAGAAGAAAACCGTCTCTCGGTTATTCTCAAACAATTCCAAATACTATATCATCATTGGAGTAGTAAAATGGCATGTGAAAGGATTAGAGTATGTCCATTGTCAAATCACTTTCAAAATCCTTGTGTAACTAATCTGGAGCCAGGAGGAGTCTACACACACACACACACACACACACACAAACACAAACGTACATGCGCAGAGTGAGGATGCATTTAGAGGGAATAATGCTCCAAATCATCATTTCCATCATCATCTTCATCACTATCATCATCATCATCATCATCATTATCGTCCGTTCACGACCAGTCTGACATGTACCAGCAAAATCAAAGCATCATCTTCAGCGGCAGCATCATCATTAGAGAACCGTCTTGAATCACCAACACCTCCCAACGTGTGTGTAAAAAAGCGAAAAGATGAGAATTTTCCATGAGCTCCTACACCATACTAATCTACTAATACACTTCACAATACCGGGGCCGACCACTTTAATACACTCTCTCAGGTAAACTCACTCACTAATCACTCAACGTTAGCTATTCTGCTACTGTCTCACGGCACAGGCCGGTTCACGTCACAACAACACGCACACATACACACGGGCACACAATATTGCAACGTCAAACTCTACACACTTCGTTAAATGTTACAATGATGCTAATAAAAATAATACAGTTATAAATTTCTTTCCCAGCCGTTCAGCTACGTCATGAGCCCCCCCCCCTCTATCCCGCAGCAGTCCCACAGTAGTACAGTGGTAGTAGTTGCAATGATAATAATAACAGTCACACAACAAGGGGAAAATCAACAAAGGATCTGTACAGATAACAAAGTCTTCATCTCATTACTATATGCTACTCACTGCAATATATTCCCAGATATACTCCACTGTACTGCGAGTATCGATAAAAAGATCTAAGAGAGGATTGTTCTGATGAAGAGAATATGCTCGTACTTCAAGGTTGAGTTCATTTCAAAATTTTCTTTCCAATCCCCCATTCATCCCATCTCCATTTTCAAATATGACTGGGCCAATATGTCTTCCAAAGCAAGGGAAAAGTAACGGTAAATCTACTTTTCTCTGCCAACAACACATATGTATGTGTATGCTAACCGTCTGGGAGTCAGGATATAGAACAATATAAAATATATATATAATATTTATATATATATATATATATATATATATACATATGTACTGACTCCCTCTCACACGAAACAGTTATACACGAAATTCATCAAGTAAAAGTTTAATTGCTCCACGCTCCTGCTTACTTTAAACCTAATTAACGTAATTAAGCTCAAGTGCATTCCACTGTTTCATTACTACAGCGTTCCCCTTACCCCCTGTCCGTCCGTCCGTCACCCCACATACTCTACTACTCTACTGTCCGTCAGTTATTATTCCCCAGCCAGGAATAAGGACTTGAACGTCTCCCGTCCATCCATCCACCAAACCACTCTCCCTCCCTACCTCTAAAAAAGCAATATGATGACGGCCAAGAATAAAGTGAAAAACTTTCATATGTCAAACTCAAAGTAGCCCTCTTCTGCCCAGCCCAAGGTTGCCGTAATAATAAAATAATAACAATAATAATAATAATAAACACTATATGTGAGGAGATGACGCTGCTGTGAGGCTGCCAAAGCCGTAGTCACGAATTAACCAATTAATTAAAAGGAAAAAGTTTAAGATTCCCCATCAGATTAAGGAGCACAAGGCACAAGTTTAGAATAATGTAGCCGGATAGGTGAGATGAGATGGAGGAGAGTCAGTCACTCTTGCAACTTTGTTTACACATACACGCCAGGAGGAAGGCCGGATTTTTTTTTCTGAGCCGAAGAGCTGACTATTGGGCATATGGCGGAATAACCCATCATGTCCACCATATTATTATGATTGCAAACCCCAATGAAGCCACTTGTCAAGTCTTCCACAATACATTCCATGATGCACGCACACTTGTGAGCCGAGTGCAGTACATTTTACAATCTGTAAAAGCCTAACTAGGGCCCTCCACTAAATATCCCTGAATGCTATCGGGCAGGGATAAACAATAATAATCAAAATATAAAATACGACTTTTCTCAGTCAGATAAGGTTCACAAAACACATAGTTTTTCATGAGTGCATCTAGCGTTAGCCACGGAGTTGTACTACGAGCCGGAGCCCAATGACACTGCATACATCTATACACTGCCTCTGCCAGCAAATAACATGTTACGTGAGTGATGCAAGTTCAATGGGGAATTTATGCAAAGTTTCTCATTCTAATTGGACATTATCGCAGAGGAATCTGGGCTCATGTAAGACTGACACACACATACACAAACACACACACACACACACTCACACACATACTTACACACATCCACATAACCAGTAAGTCAGTCAGTCAGTCAGCCTCTTTTCCCCTCTGTGTACTACTAACAGGTTAGCAATGTGTCCATGTGGTATTACACGCTTTCCTTGAATTATTCGCAACCCTTTTTTTAAGAAATTACTTTACCCTCGAGAGCACTCAAGAGTCCAATCTGCACAGGGGTAGTTGCTCCTCTCAGTACCAACTTATACATGGCCTCACAGTAGTTAGCACGGTTATATGCACACATCTGAATGCCAATTAAACCTGAGCATGTGGGTACAGTCAGATCCATCAACAGTAGTAGCAGTAGTAGTACTACTCTCGACCATCCTGCTCCTATGTAATGCGTATGTTAACGTGGAAAAGCGAGAGTCTCTGCGAGAGTAAGTGACGATGTGAATAAACTTTAATTCAGAATGGCTACTGGTGCAGGAATACCGCTACTACTACTACTACTACTGCTCCAACAAGATCAAGCTCATATATCTGTAGCATGTATGGCAAAAGGGGAAATCCCTGCAACACTCTCAGCACTTTGAGGATAGTCCGCAAGAAAAAAGGCTGTGTAGAACAGAGAGTGGAAGAGTTTTTCCAATTTTCCCGCTTCAATACTAAGCCGCCACATTTTGTGGCCGGGTAAAAGTTGAGTAGAAGATGAGGATGACAGCTCTCTCACTTCAAGCACTCCCATTGTTTTTTTCGGCTAGGGCCTCGGAATTTACTACTACGTCCACACACACATACGTATAGTCCATACAAATACATACGCACACACACAAGCATATACTTACTAAAGCATACTCCCCGCCTCCGAAATCCTCTTGAACAGCTGGAATACTTACGATTTTACCATGATGTCTACACACATGCTTATGCCCCCCCTTCATCCTTTTCCTCATAACCATCACCGCAATGACATAAAGTTGAGTGGGCAATTCGAAAATAGTCTCATCAGTTCCTCTTATAATGGAGCATCAGCGGGCCATATTGTCGGTAAGGTGTGGTAAATCCCAAACAGGGAACAAGGACCAAAAGTCTATCCCTCAAAGATTTTCTACGTCATTCATACGGTCCCACTAGTACAATTGCGTGAATGCCTCACAGTGCATGAGGATTGTGCAACCAGTTGGTTCACGCCAAAATGCTCCGAGCCCCACAATTTACAAATTAAATCAAAATACTTGCAAGGCCCATTAATAGGCAACGGATCGGAGCGCTGGGTAATTGGAAATACACTCGTGAATATACATACATATATAACAATAATATAAGCAATACACCTATATTACATATCTAAATTTGCAGTGATAGTAATAAACCCCCAGCCCGAGCCCTCATTCACCAAGAACGCGGTGACACACGAGCGAGTGTTTAGTGGAAATTAACATTCCATTCAAGAAAGAATTCGTTCCGACCGTGGTGGTGGTGGTAGTTTCAACTGACAACTTTCAGTGACTTTTAAAACAGCATAATAAGCCTTTCCCTCCTTCCCGAGTGAGCGGACGGAAAGTCTGGGAGATTTCCATCACCACCACCACTAACCAACAGAAACAACAACAGTGACAACAAATTATCAAATGAGCTCATGTGCAATATTTCAGTTATCACTTTGGAAATTACCCAGTCCGACGTCAAAGTACACACACACACACACACAGAAGTAGACGCACATACGTTTATGTTATATACACACGTTTATATGTATTTAAATAGGCTTATTTACAGCTCACCGGAAAACCCGAAATGAGTTTCCTCAATCATTAGTTGCAAGTGAACTGATAGAGGGGACAGAGGAGCAGTGAAGAGAGCGTTAACCCCTGCATATCAGCATGGAGAAAATAAAAGATGAGCTCTCTCTCTCTCGCTCCGCAACTCTTTTGAATCTCGTATCATCATCATCATCATCATCTTCATATTGGGAAGAAGGGAGAGAAAAAATTATTGTGGCTAACTTCGTCGTGGAGATGAGCCGATCGCTAATCGATTCAAATGTCATAAATAACCCAGAGTACAATCAGGTCGTGAAATGAAGGTAAGGGATACAGGAAGAGTTTTGAGAGACAAGTCAAAAGTAAGTAATAGGCGGCGGCGGCCAGTAAAAAAATAACACTTTGTAAAAACACACGTGTGTGTACCTCGCCAATTGCATGCGCACACCTTCATCCCAGTGAGTTCCTATGCGGAAGAATACAATTCATTTATAAGCACACACACACACACACACAAATGAAGAAACTCTCCACTCTCGTCCAGTTTAAATACACACACATACATTACAGACATTTCAATTAATTCGTGCACTGATACACATGTTTTCGGCATGTGTGTCTGTACATGTGTGCGATGATGCGATGAGTGCATTTATTTTGGTTCCTACGCTGCATTCAATGTTGCCTGACGTCAATTCCCATAAATTCTCAAGTCGTGACTCATCCGTTCGCTTTAATTCCTACCAATTGTTATGCATACCTGTAATCTTCCCGTCCACGGAAATTACGAGTCGTATACAGACAGACAGACACAGAGTGAGAGAATGTAGGGAAGCACGCCACAGTGGACGAAAATTGAGCTGTGCACCCATGCATCTTCCTCACTAATGCAAACACATGCATAACTACTACGGTCAGGAAGAATCAACGAGAGGATGAGCCATTCAAATGAGAGTGCATTTACGCGTCAATTCATAATACTCCCTGCCACACAGCACCAACCGCCGCCGCCGCCTCACCATCATCCTCTCTCATTGTTATGTCTACAACCATCTCATTAATTTCTTCACAAGATCATATTAGTCTGCCTCAATTTCTTCAGCACACCGCCACTTCTCCGACTCCCTTGAGCCCCGTGCACAGAGAAGGTCCGATGGAAATCGTGGATTTTCCAATCAAATCAAATCTCAGCCGCCACGCATACTTTCAACCTAGTAAATGGTGACACACACACACACACATTCACATTCACATTCGCATACACGCACAGGAAACATTCTCAACAATTCTCCCAAGTGTAAATCCTCTTGCAAAAATTTATGTCAACACCATCATGATGCCGGAATATTTAATTCGCTTCAGCGAATAGGCAAAATGGCCACTCGTCCTTCTCACACCAACCAAAGAGCACAATAACGTTCAAATTTCACTATCACTCTCCTCCAAATCCCATTCCAATTCCGTTGTTAGCATTATTGTTGCCTGGCCATGCCGGCGCTCAGTGAGGAGGAAGTGCGTGACTGATAGTGGCGAGTAGGACAGAGTTGAAAAATCCCAAGTCCAATCATTCCACCCCCATAAATCACGGATCAGGACCAACTTGAAATGCCCATTTTCTCCATGCATGTACACGCATGCATACTAGCCATTTGAAAATGTATACAAAGTCAATAAAGCATGACTTCTACTCCTAAGTAGATTGAAAGTCTTCCACGAGAGCTCATATCTCAGACTTTTACCACACACACACACACACACACACAACTCTCATTCCAGTCATCTGCCATAAAACACCATCAAAAAATTCAACTTGATCAGAAAAGATCACAGAACCGGCCATGCTCCTGCTCCCGTAGCTACCTTCACACATGCAAAAGCTCATATCACACAGTTGTTCGTTCAATACTCCGGCCTGGTTGGGTTCCTCTTGCACAGATGCACGCACACGGCACACACTACATGTGAAGGAGAGGCGGTAACATGTTCCCAAGCCCATCATTATCACACACACGGCCCAAAGATGATGGACTATATACGTGACTACGGTTTCAGCTGTAAAGAGAAGATGCCAACTCACGTCAACAAATGAACTAGAACGGAATTCTTCTATGAACGGACTTTCAAGGTAAGTAAAAACGTGTCCATCCTACTCCGCTCTATGGCCAAACATTGGAGTCAACTAATTCACACTCTCTCATACACACACACACACACACACACACACACACACACACACACACACACACACACACAGCAGCCTTAGCTCTCCCACTTCTCAAACTACTACTAATTCTCCTCCCAACTTCATTTTCCCTCTATGCAAACACGCAACGCCACACACAACACGCACAAACAGACACACACACACACACACACAAATGCATACAAACACAGATGAACAGCCAGTGAAAACACTGCAAGACCTAATTAAGACTCAATAAAGGGACGAGGAGTAAGAGCTCCCAGTTAGTTCCTCTCCATTCCAATACTGCATAAGAAAATATCAATCAGAGGCATAAACCACTTCGCAACGGTAGATTAGTTAGAACAGAAGGAGGAGCGGGATGAGAGAGGTATTTAGTATGAGATAGGAAAAGTTTCCTTTCGGAACCGCCATTCCTCTTGTTCTCCCTGTCGTCGTCGTCGTCACACTTGAGCAATTATCCTCGTTTAAAAGCAACAGTAACGGACTAAAAGGAAAGTAAGATGACAATTAAGCTAAAGATGATCGTTTTTACGACTAAAAACGCCCACAGATCCTTTCAAGAGAAGAAGATGAAGCAGAGCCTTCAACTCTCTCATACACACACACACACACACAGACAAACCCAAGAATTCCGTCCGACTACAGTAGGGAACGACATAAGGAATCCATAGTGCACACAACTCTCCCACTCTGATCATCCTCATGGCTTGATTACTCTCCATAAAAGGGATCCGAGAGAAAGGAGGTTCATCATACAAATCGTCATCATCATCATCATCTCCCTCACCCGTCCCATCCTCATCATCAAAAGTAATCTAATCTTTGTCCAAAAAAGACCAAACTCATGAAACAGATCTATATGGAAAAATTCAGATAGTTCGTCAGTCCGTCAATGTACAATAATAATACTAATAATAATAATAATAATAATAATATGAACATTCAAAAACAATGACACAACACACATTAATATACCAAAACCATGGGGCACGTGAGCTGCCCCTTTCAAGGAAGTGCACATTAGGTTCACAACATGCGCACGCCAATAGTAGCTGCTATTGGAGGAGCCTGCTCTAAGGATATCCATGGAACTGACCACCGTGTCCTCGCTCATTCCACTCTTTTTTTCTGCATTAGTGACGCGGTGGTACACGGACTCTAATAGTGCAGAATCCACATGCACCACACATAGAGATAAGTCATCTAATATGTTGCCAACTAACAACAGCAACATGCCTCTTGTCTGTGAGCCCAATCCACTTCCCTGTCACTACTACAGTGATCATTTTCAGATTAATTAAATCAGCCTGTCCCATCAGCCCATGAAAAACTCACATACAAAATGGGATCAGAGTTGGACTGATTAACTTGGGCCAGAATTTATTCCCAAGTACACGAACACTATGTTATTCTACATTATTTCCACCCAAATGATCACATATCACATTATATCAAAATTTATATATATATATATATATATACATATATACTCTCTACACACTATTATCCTCTGCCTCCATCTCTCCCTTTGCACGTGAGCACAAGTTAAAAATACCACAAGTTGATTTACAAATACAGACGTGTAAATGGATTACGCGGGGAAGAAGCACAGTACTGGCCTCACCCCATGACTACTTTATCCCTATGATTAGCCACGAGCGGATCATCCTCATTTGAGGGCTTCCTCATTTAGTTTCCAACTTGTGTAAAAATAATAAAGTTCCAATTAACCATGGAATTCACGTGCGAAATGAAAGTGTGGGGTACTATGTCGAGAGATAGGGAGAGAGAGAGAGAGAGGCTGAGAGAGATAGAGAGACTCCGAGAGGCGGACGGCCAGGAACGCGAACGTATATAGCATGCTTCACAGTCTAATTCTTTTAATCATAATCATCTTCCTTTCTGCCTCTTTGGCTCTCTGCATATAATATAATATATCCTGAATTCTAGCACACGCTCACTTTCCTCCGCACGGCCAGATAGTAGTAGGCAGGTCCTCCTCGTACTATCCACCACCCTCCATTAGTTTCAGTCTTTAGTACACACCGTGAGCCACATAGTCTTTACGCATCGTCATATTCTAATAGTCATCAGTCTCCCCTGTCGTCGTCGACATCATCATCATCATCATCATCATCCTTCCCAGCCTCATCATTATCATCCGCATCTTCATCATCATGATCATCCACCACATAGAGTACTTGTTCCCTTAATAACCGTTACAATTTCCCTCCTCCCTGAACTTCACACCAACATGAGTTTTACGTACGTACTAACTAGCTACATGGCCCGTGAAGGGATCCATGAACTCTTCTTCATCTCGTCCCAAGAGGCACACACACATCCACACGCACGCACGCTCGCACGCAGAAAAACACACACACACACACACACACACAGACACGACGCAACGCACACATCATCTTTTCCACCCCTCTTTCTCTAACCGATCCCACCTCAATTTCACTCACTCAACCTTTCCAATTTCACAGTCACCACTACTGCACTCCAACCCATGGCGTCAGTACAACTCAACGGCCAAGGGTATGCGGACGAAGGGAAAGGAGAGGATGATCCTACTGTTCTGTCCGACTCGCCCTTCCCGCTTATGGGTTGACGAGAGGATCATTCTCCTTCATCTTCTAATTGTTGTCAGATGAGCAGCCAGATATGAGATCAGACTAATTTATATTGTTTACATTATTAACTCCAAGAAGAGGTAGGCCCTCATCAAGTTGGGCGCGGGTTAGTTTTTTTTTGTCTCTTCTCTTCATGCCTCTCCCTGCGTAATGCGAGGAGGGGTGGTATAC
The DNA here is from genome assembly GCA_009870155.1 of Pseudobourletiella spinata. NCBI lineage: Eukaryota > Metazoa > Arthropoda > Collembola > Symphypleona > Bourletiellidae > Pseudobourletiella > Pseudobourletiella spinata. The sequence goes on from WJFA01000685.1 coordinate 22,460, forward strand.
ATGATCCTGTGGTAGCGGCGGAAAGCTGAATGAATGACTGACTGTGAGGCGCGCACCGACCGACTCATCTTGTCCCTGCACACATTTTTACGAGATCATGCGGGCACCTTTGAACTCCATGCATATAGTTTCTGAAGATCATAATAATAATATCTCATGATGATGATGATGATGAAAGCGCTCGTGCAGGCGAACGACGGGGAGAGTGAGCTCCACACATTCTCCATACGTATGCCCACAACTGTTGGTATACACACGGGAATTCCTTTGAGTAGTTGTAAAACACGTAGAACTTCTGCAGTTAATGCACTGACGCAGACAGACAGACAGACAGGCACACACACTCGTAGGGCCGCACACATACAGGTGAACGCACATGAATACATACACATAAATCCTGGCAAACACACTCATAAATAAAGGCACACACACCAGTGCTCATACACACACACACACACACACACACACACACACACACACACACATTATAACAGACGGCTACCCTCCACCGCCCTACAAACACACACTTGACACATGAGCGCGAAAAAGGTCTATGAGCACGGCGGGATGGTAGGTGAGCACGAATAATATTCCCTTCTCAATTGCAAGTAAAATCTGTAGTTTCCCCTTTTAATAACTGCCTCAAAGAGACATGCGCCGTGGTGGCCTCACTTTTCGCAGTCAATCAACGTCCCCATATACACCGACCCCTTTCCTCCCCCCTACACCATACATATCATTATCAAGTACTAAACGTGAGCTTCATTCATGATCAATTCAAGTCATGATGGGAATTATGAAGAGCAGCAACAGCAGCAGCGGGGAGGATGAGCGGTATGCACTGTGCATACTATCATCCCACCCAGTCATTTCATTGGCCATTTGAGTTATCATTATTGGAAGTCTATGTGAGGAGAGGAGAGTGACCAATTTCGGTGGCATTCCTACAGTCAACAACAGGGAGAGGCGTAGTGGTTCATAATCCACCTTTGGAAAATCCTCTAGAAGTTCCTCCCTACATACACAAGCGTGTAGGATCCCATTCAATCAATCAAGGGCCATAATGTTAGTTTTTTTATTTTCAAATTCTAGCTCACAGGCAAACACACACACACACACACACACACACACACACACACACGCAAAGCCTCAACATTCGGGATCAGAGCTGGTAGGAAAAAAAATCATTCCGACACTCTCACTAATCAGCAGTAGTGTACTAGTGAGGTGGATGAGGATAATGGTGTGAGCTCAAACGTTTTCCGCAGGTTTTTTTTCCCAACACGCCACTACTACGGCACTGTCGACGAGTAGAGCCCTACATGTGAGGCGTCACGACGACAGGACACACTATTTCCACATGTCATTTTCACCAAATTGTGAATACGGACAGGCTCTGGTGGTACAGTGGGGCAGCCATAGAGAACGAGAGTTATTCATGCAAGCGAGCGGGATGATGGGAGAATCCATCTACACATACAATCCACCACACACACACACACACACACACACACATCAGCACGCCGTTCCGTTGAAAATAATAACAGCGGCGTAAAAAGCATAAAAATAATACGAGAATTTGCAAGAGTAATTGTGAACAATAATGATAGGTACGTGGTTATTTGCCCATGCGCCCCAGTAGTGCTGCTGCTGCTGCTGTGTGGCAATTCCCTGCCGGATTTAGACCATTTGTTCCGACAGTTCTGCACGGCCTAATAATTTACTCAAATACATGCGCCCAAATTGCTATCGGCACACACACACACACACACACATGAAACACGTAAATACGTCACAGCGGAGCTAGCCAATATAAAAGGGTTTAAATTAGCGACGAAAATTTTCACAGACAGCAGCCACATGCAGAGCCAAGTTAATTTTCTCATCTCCGAGCTCATTGAGGACGCATGCTGCTCACCATCCTGTCCGAACAATTATACTTGACAACGACGAGACCTTCAAAACCCCTCCACCTGCACGAATTTTGAGCTCTGAATGCTCTCAAGCTGGCCGTGACCGTAGACAAAAGGAAGTTACATATAAGCATAAACCCACTGTCAGTCATCACCACTACACACTACTGCAGATCTCCACCGGACGGATTGGATTGCACATGTATATATCTAAGGACCCGCTCAAACTCGTCAGTTACAACATCGCATCGTCACTCCCTTGTCCTGTCCTCATTGACCCCACAGAAGTTGGCTCAAATCATCCTGACGAGGACCATATGGACAAGTAAGCAAGCCCACTCCAATTATTCCCTCCGTCCCACCACTACCACCTCCGCTCCGTCCATCCCAACAACTCCAACAATAAACCTCACTTCAATAATTACAAATATACAGGTAAAATCCTCCCCACCGACCGTTCAGAATGTGGACGTGTGAGGGGAGCGGGAGTTCGTGTTGGCAAAAGGAGGATTCTCGTAATTAGGACTACAGACAAAGTCCAACGGAGCGTTGGGCAGGGAATGAATATATGCCTTTTTACATTCCTATCCCATCTTGATAATGATCATATGAGCCAGATTTCCCTTTCATTTGCTGTTTGACGACGACGACGGCGACAACAACAACAACGATCATAATGTAGATGACGACAAAAGGCGAGGATCTGATGATGCGGACAGTACTACTAGTGGATGATGATCCACCTCCTGATAACAATAATTATAATAACAAAAACAAAAACAGCAACAAGAACGCTCGCTCGTATTAATCAGCTGGCACGGAGCAAAATCTCCAAGGCTCCCACTCGGACCGCTCCTTCACTTCTGCGAGTCGCATGCAAGGGAACATTTCCGCAAAGTTATTACCTCTATTTATCTTCCCCAGAATCCTATACATCTGAGCCTTTTACCAAGAGCAAAAAATCCACAAGTGAATGCCATTATCATATCTTCCCATCCACTTTCCAAGGCAGTTGAGGACACTAGATGCACACATGTTTTTCTAATTTAAACGTCCGCTAAATTTCATCGCAGACACACAGCACACACACACACACACACACAAACACAAAGACGCACGCACGCCTTGGCTCACATAGCTCACTCACATGTTCTATAAGATAGATTTCCCTCTCATTAAATGTCCCAGCATGTGACGATAATGAAAGTCATGCGGAGATCTTCCACCACCGCCCACGTCCTCCACACAGTGCTGGCTGACTGTACTGCTGTACACACAGTGATTTAGTCCACAACAGTAATTCTCATAATAATGACCATATGCACCCCTCCATTACCAGTTAGTGTCAGGAGGATGGAACAATAATATTGCAATCACCGTAAAACTGTCGCTACGCTCCGCACAATCAAATAATTTCAGCAGGAGCTGCTACACTACACACTCACACACAACAACTCACTCACTCACAGGCGGCGGCACACATTATCACTGACATACTACGACGGAACTACGGAGAATGTCATACTATTATATTGAGCACTCACAATCACAATCCTCAATGCCTATCACTGGAAAATATGTTCCACCACTGCACTGGACAACAGGATGTGTACTTACACAATGATCATAACAATTATAATCATCATCAGCATCATCATCATCATTCCCTGTGTGCCCCTGAAAACAAGGGAAATCCGAGTGCAATTAGCATGGATGTGTAAATCCAAAACGACTCTACGGCACAATCCAGTGACAGTCAATTATAAAACTTTTATCTACAGTTCGAACAAAGAAAAAATATGCAGAGTTGTTAGTGTGTGTCTGCGCTGGAAAACTTATGCTCTTACACGTACACACACATGCACACTTCATCAGCATCATCAGCATTATCATCTCATCCCTGAGCTTAACACCATCCCTATAATGAAGCTACTCCTCACCTAAATCTGTTAATTACTAACCAATGTTTCTTTCAAATGGACAGAGTACAACTGTAAGAACAATAATAATAATAATATAGTAACAATAATTATATGCACAACCACTGCCACTACTGCTTCTGCTACGCCTCTACTGGAAAGCTCCTTCTGTAGGGTCCTGTTGGAAGTCACTTATTTTAATTAACTGTCACAAAGGGACGGGAACCGATAACAAAGCAACGTTCCTATTACCGTCATCATTAAGAGAGAAACAGCCTAATTTCTAATAACCTGTCGGCGGCTCCCAAATTCAAACCTACTTTTTTTTACTCTCTCTCTCTCTCTCCGTGTCTGTCCCTCACATATTATACACGCACATACTTTTCCTTCATCTCAAAGAAATTCCTCAATGATTCTAAAAGATAAATAGCATCATATACCACTTACAGTCGCTTATAGTCACACAGTCACATCTCCCTCAAGTATGTCTCAATTTCATCGAAGCCAGAGGAAAAACCCCAGAGTTACTGCCCCACCATCACCATCACCCCAGCAGACTTCTGTCTAGATCCACACTCACCATACTTTACTCCCTCATTACAAATATAATTTTCTCCTTCAAACTTTCAACAGAGGGTGAAAAACTTTTTTGGCTCCGAGACTCAAGTTCCAATCAGGATAGCCTCCTCCACCTCTGCTCGCTCGAAAAACAAGTCTAAACAGGAAGGCGCGCGAGGGAGAGAACCAAAACAAGTATAGGAGATCATAGCCTGGGAACTGAACTGGATGAGAGTTATTTTAAACCCTTCATCAATAACATAGGACCAATTCATGACCCCACGTCAGCCGTTTTGGAGCATAATATAATAATCATTTCCGGCTCCACACACACACACACACAAGCACACATACTAGTACACACTACTATGCGCACACCCCACCCTACAGCCACTTGCCAACAACATTCTCCCCTCCCTACAATCTCCACACAGTTTACAAATTCTGACGAATCGAGGGCATAGAGGAGCGGAAGAGTTGGCAGTGGTAGCCTCTCTCAGTTCCTCACTCTTGTGCATACAATAATCTAAGAAAATGGTCATGATGATGTTGGTGGTGACCAGCATGATGCAGGCGGGTCCGGCGTGAGATTGAGAAATACTCAGGGATTTCCACGTAGCTGCAACTGCAAAAACACAAAACTTCAAATTTCCCTTTACACCCCCCCCCCACCTGTCCTCCTCCTCGCCTTCGTCTTCATCCCCAATTCTGTGGAAGTGTCGGACCCGAAGTCTGGCAGAGAATGATTATGGGAGCCACCCCCTTTCATTCTTCTGATGACACAGCAACGGAATCATGTTGAGCTGCTCTGAACCCGTCTTCCTCGTATTCTCCCTCTGTGGGAAAAACGTCATCCATCTCAAGTACTGTTTCAACTCTAGCGGAGTCATAGCAGTCTCCTTGTCTCTTTCTCGAAAAACGAGAGGCAGGAGGAGAACCTACCCTAAAATGCCAGCAGTATCCGCCGTAATGCTACTAGTGCACAGGCCGCTCCACCAACTGGCGTGGAATTCGGTGGTAATGCAAGTTTATTTGCCCAACCTACAGGCCGATTCACATGATGGTCAAATGATCATATTATGTACATTTCGACCGAGGGACTCCCACTCCCGTTTCCCCTCCATTATAGAGGGATTTACTTTTCACAAGATGAACACGACAATAACAACAACAATAACAATAGCAACTGTATATGAAAAAATATAGGGGAGGCCGTAAACAAATCATATTGTTTGCCACCGTAGTTGCCGTGGTCCTGGTGCTGCATGAAGACGTGGGATTTACGGTTCAAGAATTTTGCCATTATTATCATTGCTATTATTATTATCATTATTATTATTGTCATAAAGCATGTTCACATGCATATACGCACGCACAAAACTCCATGGTTCAATTACTTACAGTGGTTGAAAAAATTCCCTCTCAGCTTTTTCCATTACCATGCTTAATAATAGCGCTCTATCCAATATATATATATATACATACTAATAATAATATAATCCGTACATGTAATATTTCCCTCAAATCACACCTGAGTCCCCTTTCTATAATCAGATCGACCAAGATCAGTGAGCCGGGCGGTGGCGGCGGCACAGCGGCAGGAATAATAGAAGTGAAGCTCGTAAACAATTAACGTGATGGCAAAATGTGACAGAGAAAAACCATAGTTTATGCCTTCATTTTTACTCATATTCAAAATAGAGTTGGACGGCAACGTCGGCGGGGTGTGCACGTACCGAGGGAGGCAGTAGGCACGTGTGTGTGTGTGTGAGTGTATGCTTGCAATTGTGTGGGCTACTCCACACACACTTTCCTCCCATCCGTAGTATGTTTACACACACACACTACTACTACTGGGGCAAGACGCGCGAGGCCTCCTTCACTACCATCACTTATATTTCAAAGCGCAAACACACGACGACCATATAATTTCCGCCTCTTTCTCCAACACTGCTCAAGAATGTGGGCTTGAGAATGGGAAAGTTTAGGCGGAGAGCAAATATAGGGGAGATAATGTTATCATCTTTCCATCAAACACGTACATACACTACAGACACACATACACACAGACACACACACACACACACACACACATAGAGGCCAAGCACACATTCACATAAGCAGGCAGCCTCATAATGGAACGGAACGCACCACTAACACATGCTCACAGCCCAGCCACGAAGACTCCAGTTTTGATCCCCATAATTACAATACTAATAATTCATTGAAAGCCTTTAAGCTATCATCCATCATCATGCACGATAACTTGTTTAAACATCACGCGCACCCTCCTCCTCCCACAAAGTAAACACAGTGTATATATGCAGGCAGCGTGTGTGTACATGACTGTGAGCGCCACGGCTCATATAATACAGAGAGAACAGGAAGAGAGATGAAAAAGAAATTTTCCCTCACTCACAACTCCCCCCGCAACAGCGTCCCTTCCATATAATCATATCACGCTCGACTTCTAATCCCTTCTGGTCTCACAATTTAACTCACTCTCAATCACAAGTGTACTATGGCCGCAGCTCCTGATCAAGATGAAGAGAAGATGGAGGAGGAGGAGGTAAAATGAAAAAAAAAACGATATAGCCGCAGTCCCTGTCCCAAAAGAATATGTTCCGGTCTAACTGTCTCCACTCACTCACTCACTCACTCACTCACTCACACGCACAAACACACAAGTGTAAACATACTTGTCACAGAATTGGTCAGGCTATGTATAATAGTAGGGCAGTGATGTTTTATGTGTGTTTATGTGTGTGTGTGTGTGTGTGCATAGCCAAAGTGCATTTATAGTCAAATCCTCGGAGCCATTCCTTAAAAAACTTTGAAAAAATGTCTATCATGATCATCAAAGATAAACAGGACACATTCTGGCCGAATGACGAGTCAACTCCACCAGCCAGTCGTTCGCAATCCCATCACCTTGTCAATTTCCATAGAGAATGATCGTCTCAAAAGATATTTTCCCCACCACCTTCCAAATTACACCCTGCTGCACTGTCATGGTCAGTGCACTGTCACGGTCCTCCCATATGAGGACGATCTTTCCAAATAATGGTAACAACAACAACAGCAGCAACAAAAACAGCATCAGAACATTTCCCACTCACTGTAATACTGACCAAGCAGTTCACCATCATCGGGGAAAAACAGGTGGGATCCCTCTCCTTATTATTTCCAAAATTAATCCCTCATCCCCTCCGCATCCTCCTTTCCCCCGCACAACAATAACTAACAACTATGGTAAGCAGCAGTATTTGGTGATGCCGCTATTTTCGGCTCACAGACATATTAGTAGTGATGATCATTCCTGCTCAACCCGTCATTTCCCAGCCTATTTTGGCCCCGCACACATTTGTCAGCATAGCCGAGGAGTTGAACAGAAGAAGAAGAAGAAGAAGAAGAAGAAGAAGAAGAAGAAGGGAAATGAGGGAAAAATTGCGCCTGGGCAAACAACCACCGTGATGATGATGATGATGATGACGATGATGACAGTCTACACCGTTCTTTTCTCCCTACTGCTGCTCCGTCAAATCAAAAGGCACTCGTGCTGGCTAAATACGAAGCCCACCTCCGGTGCACCAGCAGCACCGCCGCCACTACTTCTCCCACTACTCCCTCCCCCATCTCATCTTCTAATCCCAACCTGTGCCTTACCCCTACAACTACCCACAATCCCTCCTGCCTGTCGGGAAAATAAAGTTGACTAATGATGGACAATTATTGTAAATAAATTCCAAGGTTCCGTTCCGTTCATGCTGCTCATGCGTCCACACGGCCCAGCTCTAATCCACCGACGACATTTTCCATTCTCAAAGACACAAACACAAGCAGGCACATATGTATACAGATGGAGACGCTCAAATGACATTCCACTGAGCCAGCTCCACCGGGACAAAGTAGGGATGTGATTAGGGTCATCCATCCATTTTCCACGTACCGCTACAAATGTCATTATGGTAGGGGAAGGAAGGAGAAGTCTCTCGGACATGTCAGCCTCCATGCACAATCCTAATCCACCTTCTGGGTCACCCACACACACACACACACACATACACACACACACACACACCACCACCATACACATGCGCAAAAGTGCACACACAAATCCACATGCAATAATAAGATAGCCAACATAATAGCGAGTCATATGGACTTGAAGGGATTATTAATCCATGGAACAACAACAACCACAACAACATCAATCAATGGCTTAATTGCTCCACAAAACAGCCTCAAACCATCGTATAGTTCACACTTTCCGGTGTAGTATAAGGGAGGAAGGCAAAGGAGTGTCTGCCCAAATCTACGCACACACGGCACATGGCTCAAGTGGATGTCAAACTATGCCAGAGGGGCATAATATGTGTGAAGTGTATAACGAAAGGTGTGAAGGCGACAGGAAGAAATATATGCCTCAAACCCCCCCGAGCATTTG
>WJFA01000686.1:0-31260 GCA_009870155.1 Pseudobourletiella spinata
TTGAATTCCTCGGTAGAAGCCTTGTAGTAGTATTTGGACAATTTATAACGGTATTTTGAACATAACGGTAGGATTTTACTCGTCCTCAGAGGCACCGTTATAAACCGAATCGCCTGTACACACAACAAAAAATGTTTTCTCGTACCCTATTAATATTGTAAAAAATTGCAACATCGGTGATTCTCTTCGATGTCCCAAAATCTGATAATTTACAATTATCGAAGGAGTCTAACAGGATATTCTGGGGCTTCACATCCAAATGAAGAATCCCCTTTTGGTGACAGTACTGTAAGGCAGAGGCAATCTGACCCACAAGTCTTATTTTCACAGACGATAAAATTGAGATCCTCGGATCATTTAGTAGTCTCCCAAGATTCCCTTTCTTTAACAGTTCCATAACTACCAATGCCCGATCTGGTCCCATCTGGAAAATGTCCAGGACCTGTGCAATATGCGGGTGGTTCAATCCATAGGCATTCTGTTCCCCTTTCATGGACTCCAAGTGACTTGTCGACTTAGTCTTGATCACTTTAACAGCCACACGGTCTCCTATTTTCAAAAAATATTAAATGTTATTCATTTCCATTCTCAATTTACGGACAATCATTAAAACTTGATCTCTCCACACGATTCTCCCGTAGCTTCCCCACACGATGTTGAGTCTGAACTGAACATGACAACAAACATTGAATGTGTGACTGGGAGTGGGTCATTTTCTGACTAGAATGAGAGCCTCTAAGGCTTCTATAATAATGAGAGCAGAAGATGAACGAATTAGACTTGACGACTCACCGTGGTACGTGCCTTGCACAACCGTGCCAAAGCTTCCACGACCCAGCATCTCCTCAGGATGTAGCTCCAAGTTACATCTGAGAGCCACAAATCGCGTGAAGTCCTCATCAAAGTCATACCGTGAGGCTGATGACTTCCGGCGCTGTTGGGCAGGCTTCGCTCCAACGACGGAGTTCTTGGAAATGCACGGTGGCTGGGAATTATAAATTGTCTCCCGGCGTGTGGGGGTGACGTTGCTAAAGAGGCCTCCATTTCCTTCCACATAATTCTTATTGAAAGACCCTGTCCTCTTTGGTGTTGGCTTTCCATACTTTTTTTCGAGCCTGCAGTACACACAAAGTTTCAGCAATTTATTATTAATCTTAAGAGTCAGCCTTAGACCATTATTTTTCCTTTCTTCCTATAAGAGACTTAATTATAGGCCAGAAACAAATGCTTCCAATTTCCGGCTGTGTCACCCCATTGTCTCCTTAATGGAAAGGTTTCACCCACTCTACTCTGTTTCATCCAAATTCTCTTCCAGCAAATTAATATACATAGTAACAAACTCGCTCCACGGAAGCTATTGCGTCTTGTGGAGGCTTGAGACTTCGTTTACTAACCCTTCGGGACTTGCGTCGTGAACGCTGATGGACGGAACTGGGAATGGAATCCCTGGGACGACAGAGTGATGTCCACTGATGAATGCATTGTCGTTGAGAAGGCTGCCACTATTACTGCTGTAGCTATGCAGCGGGGTCAAGGAGCCCCTTCGCTGTTTCCCACCTAATGACACCGGGGAAGGTGAGAGTGACTTGAACACATCTTGGTCCGCAGACCCACGTCGACGCTGAGCAAATACGGGTGAATTGGAATTTGAAGAAAAGGGACTGCAGTCGGAGGGGATGCTGTATAGGCTCTTGATAGGTGACCAGTTCATGGACACATTCGCTGGATTGTTGTTAATGTTGGTCCCAGTCGCACCAGGCGAGGTACTACTACTGCTCCCCGGAGACAGGATATGATTGCCGAGTTTTTGACACAGCTCCAAACTCAGACGTCGGCCTTGAACATTCCTGATGAGGGGTGAGAGGGACTCTCTGGCCACAGCCATTGCTCAGCACTCTTAAGCCTCCCTGGACTCTCAGCGACGGTGATGTTTGTTGGCGGGGGAGTAATTGGAAAAGCGGGAAGAGCTCACATGCTCATCCCCTCTTCCTGCGTGACTGTCGTCAGCACAGACAAAAAAAATCGGACACTACTACCACACGGAGAGTACAAGCTCTGGCTCTCCTGTGTCACACTCGGCCGGGTATTTCTTCAGGTGGTTGTTCAACTGGGCAACGTGTGTGCGCTCACCGTGACAAACAAAGGCATGGTTGTAAACGCCGCTTATCATCTGCTTAGGAGGTTACCTTATCACCAGTTTCCTCCTACTGCGATGGGGCGGGTGCTGAGCATGATAAACAAAGAGCCTGGAGTCTCGTGTCACCAACATAGGTAGTGTTCATATGTGTACCTGTGTGTGTATGCCCTTGCATGTGTGTGTGTGTGTGTGTGTGTGTTGACGGATTAGAGCAGTACGCAGCAGTTACAAGCATACGAACATGTGTACTCAGCCAACATTATTTTTCGAACGAACCGGCTCCACCAGCACAGATGTATAGCATGAACTACTGCTGTCTCCACCAAACATACATAGTACCTACGTACACCAGAGGAGTACAATCAGGTGGCACTATTTCGATGCACATACAAAGATTTACGGCTGGAGAAGCACACTTGTGTGGATGCGCCAACCATGTCCGACGACGTCGATTGTCGTCACTGGAGCTTTACAGTGACTGAGTGAGTCTCGCTGTCATTGTCCCATGATACGCTGGTGGGAATAAAGACTGTTCCCTCGTCTCATCTTCTCCCGTTATTCTAATTAGGATGAGACCCAACAGGCTACCCGCCTGCCTGCCTGCTGCTCGCTCTCTGTGGATACAGTCGTTTGAGTTGAATGCAAATATTTACTTGAGGAACGTTACAGTGGTCCGCGGCCTGTGTGCATGATGATTAATCCTCTACAGGACGAGCCTTTTGTTTATAGCAGCCACTTACGCGTAGATGTAGCTGTATACAATCCCGAGCTTTGCATCCCATTATTGCGGTTTTGTTTGCAAGCTTATCCGTCAAAAATGTGTTTTGCTCCCTCGTGCATGAGTTTGCGCTTGGTTGTTACCCTGTCGTGTGAATGACGTGCGGAAAGTGTATATATATTTTGGTGCTTTTGATTCTTGATACGTATAGTTTGGCTAAAAATATCCAGGGATTATTCGTGTGGACGGTGGAGTAGTAATTTTGGAATTGACATGCGTCGGAAAGTGAGGTTTGTCCCGTGTTTTACATCCTAATTGGTTACCCAAGAGGTGCCAGTTGCATGGGTACGCTAGCATGCCCTAGAAAAGGGTGCTGCTCACGTTTGGTGGACACACGTCCGATGTCCCTCCGTCTTGTGGACTATTGTGGATTACATGTCATATAGTTCTCACATTCATGCATATACATCCTCGATGCACAAGCTAAACTGGGTTAGGAAAGAATTACAGACAACATGGGAAGCCTCCATCGGCGTCCGAAACCGAGGTTGGCTGCGAATACGAGAGTCCAGAGTCCAGAAGCAAGGCACGGTGACGCGCCGGTCCCGAGTACATACGCAAGGCCTCAATTAGGATGTATTTTGTAACTGAAAATTTATATGGTGAGTGGGAACCGTTAATTTCCAAAGCCTGCTTTCTCAACGAGGATTTGCATCTGGTCGGTAGAAAAGTCCGTTGCATCAATGTCTAATTTAAGTGTGATTTATCTCGTATTGCCATCTCCTAATACTACCTCACATCTAATCTAATGTATAAATCATTGAAGTAACAGTCATTGCTCTCGCACGATATTATTTGCTAAGCACCCACAATCAAAAGGACTGGACACTGGATGTCAGCTATCGGCATTCCGCGTAGCCCAGGGATGTGCTGACGAATTCGAATATTTCCTCCCATATATTGTACGGAAGTAGAAATTCAAGAAAGTTTGCTCATTAACATTTCCAATTCGGCCAAAGTTTATGAAGTAATTACTAGGGAGGGAGAACAATTCTCAAGTTTTCAAATGTTCTGAATATTTTTACACTAAAAAACTTTGGAAAGAATTGGAACTTTCCAGTCCGTCAAAATTAGGTCACTGTGCCTTCGTGGTTTCTCAAATGAACCCTAGGATTTGAATAATATGCATGTAAATTTAGGCACGATGCGCACACAGTGACTTTCGACGTCACCGTAATCAGTATCTTCGCCCCCTTCCAAAGTGAAGGAACTGGATTGAGAAATTACTCGCGTATTTCAAGCCCAGAGCTGATTTCATTTGATCCAAGTGAGCTCTTGGCATAGAATTAGAATTACAGAGGATTTTCGTTCGCAAATTTGCCGTTGCCTTTTTTTAATGCTCACTATTCAGTTGCATTAGATGCTGTGCTCATTTAATTTTACTCATGGCGATACGTAAGGGCTGGGGCATATGCACGATTCCGCGGTACATAGTAAGGATCTTTTGGCCCCAGCGGCTGGACGTTATCGCAGACAACGAGGACAGCAATCATGCTAACGGGAAAGATGAGGAACAGAACGGACCAGGGACTATCCAGCCATCCCATGGTTGCTCGTGGCGGGACAGGGACAGTGGTGAGAGAGACTGGGGTTGTGAGAGCCGATGGGTAAGTTGTGGCTTTGCGGAAGCTGTCCACTTTGCAAATACGATCAAAGTACTTGACGAGATGAGGTCTTGAAGCAACCATTCGCTTGTAATAACCTAATTCATTTAGGTGCCAGAGTATGATTCCGAGGTAGATGTCGGCATAGGTCAACTGTGGTGCGCATAGCCATCTTTGACAAGGATCTGTAAACCGAGATTTGAAAATCCATGGTAAATTGCGCATTTGAACGTGGAAGTTTCGGCAGGAATATACTGCCGACTTCCATAGTGTCTGCATACCTCTCTCAGTGGCATTAATTCTTAGTTCCGATTCACAATGATCCAGCATTTGCTCAAACACGGTTAGAAGTTCCTCAAAGTTTTCACGAGACTGAAGCAGCCGCCATGTACCTTCATCATCCCTTCCATTTGTAGCCTCTCGTGGGTAATCAGCTCCGATCACGGCAAGTCTTCCTTCAAGTGATTCTGGAAATTATTACATTGCATAGGTTAGGAATCATTTTGATGGAACAATTATTATAAATTTTATGTTGTGCGTTGATAATTAAACCATGCAAATAATTTTGATAAATTTTGTGTGCTGTATAAAGATGATACTAAAAGCTTTCACTCAGTGGAAATAAATAACATTTGAAAACAGCTTTATTTTACCTAATATTTTCTTTCGAGCTGAATCACTTTGGTATGGCCCCTGGGGATCCATGTCGTCTTCGTTAAACTTTATGCTCCCCATTGTGAGTGTATTTAATTGGAGTTTTTGAATTCGTCGCACTATTTCCTCCGCAATAAAGTTCTGGGACCGGTCACTTGGCTGCAGTTTCACATGTTCTAACAACGAGAATATTTTTAAAACCAGGATTCAAAATGATCGTAGTTTAGGAACCAAAAACTGGGAGACTAAGGCAAGGGCAGCAGCTCAGGAAAGCAGAGTGTGAAATACTTTTACGACGTTTAAGCTGGTAAAATTGTTGTAACTCAGTCAGTCAACTGGTTCTTGGTCTAGGTTTGGTTATCAGTGGACTTGAGTTGATTTGTGAAAAATAAGGAAACATTCGTTTTTTCCAATGTGGCAAATACGGTCCACCATGAAATCTCTCCACTCTTTAGTGGCCGTGCGACGTTGACCCAGTTTAGCGTTGAGCAACCCAAACGAATCCACCCGTTTGAGGTTTTTAAAATATGCGGTAGCGGGCCTATATGCCTTAGGCTCCCTGTTTCCTTAGCCGGGGGCACTTTAAAGACTTGTGCGCGGTATTACTAGAATAATGTTTTTCCAGGTGGCGCATGATTTCAACAGGTTCTTTAATGGCTATACTGTGATGTTCATCAAACAGGACTGGAGTATCTTCAAGATGACAGAAGCTTGAGTATCCTCCCAGGTAGTCATTTTCTTTGTGATGATGACGAAGTTTTCATTACTAATTCATTGAAATGTTAGCATGTAACTTAAATACTTTACTTACCATTTACAGTGCTGGCAAGTTGAGCTACAAAAGGCAATTTTTTCTCATGCAGCATCATTAGAATCTAAGCAGGATTTAGGAAATGGGATTAGAATAAAAATTAGTGGCGTTGTTAAATGAGGTTACAAGAAGAAACAAGAAATGGCGTTACCAGTCTGGAATACAAACTCAGTGGATGGTAGTGAAGAACCAGATCCTGCCCGGAAAATAGAATCCGACCCACCCATGACATGATCCCTTGGGCATGGTATGTCCTTGTCTCCACGGGCATGGTGGTGGTTGGAGACTCGGAGATCGTGCAAGATGCTGACACTGCAATGCTTCACTTACTATGTAGTGACTTAATACTTGTAAATTTTGATTCAGGGGATTTCCATTAGTGCTATCTATCTAATGCATGGTTTGCTGGTTACTACCAATAAGAAATGGATGCGATATGCGATGAAGTTTGCAATGCTTGCTGTGTGGTCAGTTGGGTGTGATTGAGTGTATTTCGGTGCAAAGTTGGCTTGAATTTGAATTTCTGCTTCCACTGCATTTCAGAAATTACAGTTTTCCGTGCTCATATCATAAAATTTTGTAGCTCATAATTTCGTGAGGAAATTTGGATTATAACACAACTCCCTCGTTTTCGCTTCATCTCCCCGGAAACTCTCATAAGCTTGCCTCGGGTACCACGTACCACCTTACCACCATTACCGCTGCCACGAAACGAGGGTGTTCTGTCTTCCGTCCGTCCAAACTCGAGTCGACACTGACGACAGCCAAAACGCTCGTTCGCGACCGAGCATGTGAAAGAACAAGGATCCACAATATACGTGAGCGTTCATACTTTGCAATGGCTTCACATTCACTATAGATTGAGGGCTCCGATTTGTTCGTAATTCCTAAGTGTGTTTAAATGCTTTATTTAAGGGATGATGTAATCCCAGGAGAATAGGTAAGTTACAGTTGTTTCAGAATTTAAAAAAATAATCTTCTTGATGCAAATAGAGGGGTTAAATTTTTCCAAATAAAAGACCGCCATTCCCATATCCTCCGGAGGATAAGACTACAGGGCCTTTATGTCCCAAGTAGCCACCGTAAGATCCTAGAGCACCAGATATGGTAATACCTCCGTCCGCGCCTAAGCCATTCCTTCCAGAACCTGCCCCATAGCCACCGGCCACACTCCCACCTCCATGTCCGAGAAATCCACCGTAGGAACCGAGAGAGGCCTACAACATGATCAAAAATTACCAACCCGATTTCACAATTATATTCTCACAACATCATATGAATACATGTAAATAGCTTCTTACGAAAGTGCTCTGCTTTGCAACACCACTGAAATCTCCATGTCCACCGGGATATGCAGCCCCCCTCTTGACCTGTCACAAGAATAATCACACACTCATACGTTAGTTTGAGCCCGAAAACATCACATAAATGTTCTATCCTCACCCTTAATGATTTGTCCGTTGCTTCTTGCGCAGATGCTAACACAAGAGTTGATCGAAGGTAATGGGAGCCATCCCCAATGTCGTCACTCTCAGATGTCAAACGCGCGGCGCACATGGAACCAAAGAATAGCACTAAGAACGAAATTCTGATGCTCCGCCGGATGGAATCCATTGTTTTTTCCCCGATGATAATAATTGTCACCACAAACTCCAAAGATAGCTCTCGTAGATGTCTAACCAGCAGCTCGTGGAATACTCAACTGGTCGGAAAAGACCCGTGCCCTCAGATTTCGTTGAAACCATCGTCCACAATTTGGGAGGCGGATCCACCCCAACGATCACAACCATGGTTCCCTTATGGGGGAGCACGACGAAATCCCCAAAGGCGGGTATGATACCGAGCTATCTCATGAACAGGATCGACGTTGCGCAGTCAGACAGCCGGCACAATGGTAGTGAAAGTGTGAAAAGAGGTATTTCGTTAAGAAGTAACTGTACCGGAACCCGTCTATTGTTTTCAATCTCTTTTATTTCTCTTCTAAAAATCCCAAATCAGTCGAACCTTACCCGCTCACATCCTCAAAAGGTGCATACATTACCAAACGCCGAGGAAACCCCCACGAGTGGGTATAAAACAATACTGCATAATGGGGATTTCATCACTTTTGTGAGAAACTTGACGGAGGCGTCCATCTATTCAGTAGGAATTGCTTCCCATGTACCAGCTGGCCCCAGAGCCAACTTTTGACTTCCACCCACGCCACTTGCACCTTCTCCCAGTTGCTTAGCACAATAACCTCCTGTTCGACCGACTCCTCCGTTTCCTCGTCCTGAGGGAATTGGATTATATAGTCGGTTTTCTTCGGAATGAGGCCAAGTATTCGTATGGCCAACATAACGACAATCATGACGAAGCCAAAGGCTACGCATCCACGACAAAAATTCTCAGTTTTCTGACACAGCTCCGCCACGACCTCTCCCGATGGAACAATGATATCCTCTTCTATCAGTTCCAACTCTGCCCCAGCACACTCCTGACCTTTGTCTTCCTCAGATGAATCTACATCTGACCTTCCATTCTGTCGCAATATCCACTTGCACCTATCGTCCAGAGTTTCGTCCAAGAAACAGCAGTCAACATTATGTTTTTCCACTTCAGATGTTTTTGAAATTCCCTCCCAAATAGTCTTGACGTATTGCAAGGAGTGAAAAGATAATTGGGGAGTCGTCTCAGTGAAATGATTTGCCTGGGGCTCCTCGCAATTTCTCATTTCTGTGGAAATATGCTCATTACGATAATGTAACTCTAATTCCTTCAGATGTTTGTCAGCCGGAGCTGGGAGGACTTGAACTTGAAATCGCTCACATTCCAGGTCATCCAGCTTAGTATCCTCAAGACGCTCTTTGAGTGTGACGCTGATGGAAATTGTGTTGTTAGGAGGCACTAACCCAAGGCTATGGATCACTTTAAACTTCTCCACGGACGTACATTTAATTTTGAAAAGTATGCTCCGCGATGCTTGTAAGTTAGTGATGGCCAGTGAGCCAGAGATGACGTCTTCCAGTGAAGAGGAGGATCTACCATTTGAGACTCGTTTAAATACCAGCTGATTCTCAACCGTGGCTAGCGTCATCGTCTTAAAGGTGGTTACTGCGTGCAGGGTCCATACGAAATTGTTAGACGGAGTATTTTTCAAAAGCAAACTTTAATGCAGCATGTGGTACTATGTTCTAGTACTAATAACAGGTGATACTTCCAGAATTTAAAAACCACAGCTATAGCTAGCTTAGCTACAACACAGTCCAAGCTTTGGTCATTAAAATGATTTTCGTCTCGATGGAATTTCAGTAACCCGCCGGTGTTGATGTTGTCGAAAGAAAGCTCGTGAAAGTAGGCGTTACGCAGTTCACGTGAAGAAAAACTTCAGGAAAGTACAGTAGGGAGATCTCGCACCGTCGCACCTCGCATGGTCCTGTTGTCCTCTACCAAGGTCCTGCACTCCTACATCATAATCCTAATCCTAAATCTATAGATTTACTTACTACATTTGTAGAGATACAGATTCAGATTTCGGTATGATAGATATGTAGGAAATCGAGCGAGAGAAACTTTTTCTAATTTGCGGCCGCTGTGGATTCCATGGAAACAGTAGGGAGTTAGCACAGGCGCAGACCCTCCGTAGCGCTATTTTTTCGACGTAGTGTAAAGGATTTGCTGTTTATTCAACATTGAGACCTCTTACGCGTGCCTTTACTTCAACAAAATTAGGCTACGCAGGATCTGCGCTGACTCCCGAGTAAGTATTCCGAGGTACTTACATCGTACATGTAATGACCGATTGTATACTGCTTTTTCACACTGTCACATTGAGGCAAGCATGGAGAAGACATGGTAGATTCTGTTTTCAAGTTATTTTATTGAAATTTCGAACTATTATGCACTGCTTTCTGAAGAGTTTAGGATGATCAACTAGAATACGTCATTTTAAAATTCAAAGCGTACCGAATATATATTCAAATACAAAGTTCTCACAGCAAACAGGAACACTCGACGACAGAAAGTGGTTGTGAAAAAATAGTTCGCAACTGTTTTTGAAGCTCACATGTGATAAACAATGACGCTTTAAACTAGAAAACTCTTATTCTATTGTGTACTCTTCTGGCTGCCCCTACTTGGCCTCGGCTGTTTTCCATCTTTCACACCGTGGGCACGGGAGTTTGCTACTCATACATTTTGAATGATAGACGGCACCGCATGAAAGGCACTGCAAATTGTAAAAATACATTGAAATAATTAACTTCATGGTCACACATTCCTGTTATTCTGTATACTTCTAGATTATGACATATATAATACTGAGATTTCAATATACTGCTTACCTTGAAGTTTTTCTCAAGCTCGAAAGGAAATATGACCTGAGGATCTTTGCAAACTTCGCAAACAAAACCCTTTTGCCGACAAACTTTACACGAAGTTATGTGTGACTTCCCAAAGTTAACAAGTTTATTCAGACTTGATGCCAGACTTCCGCTCGGAATGTTTAAAAGATCCTGTGCATATACAGTGCAAAAATGGTTAGGCGAATCTAAAAATTAACAATTTTGGACGACATACTTCGCAAGTGACAGAATTAAATACGACAGGAGAAAACAATCTTACCGCAAGTGAGTACGTATGTATTTCCTGGTAGAGATGCTCCTTCGGCCAAAAGTCTTTGGTAACTTCCTCCATCACGGGTTCTTTGCAGGTTCGTAGGTACAAGGCTATAGATTGCAATTTGGTTCTCAAAACCTGAATGTGAACGCCAACACAAATTTGTAAGCTCTTCACCACACAATTAGCCCTCAACCCAAAAAATCAAGGATAAATATATGCGTCAACTACAGAGACTTACGCGAATTTCCTCGCACTCTCCGATTTCACCATAGATTGCACTATTAATTTTACTCAGGTCAAAAAGTGGCTGGTCAATGATGTCTTGAAGGAAATGTTTCCCGGGTTTACTTACACTGTAGCGGCTAAAGTCCCAGTTAAGCAAAATTCTTGCAGGAATCACAGATTCTTCGTTGATGTGGCATTCATGACAGAAATAATTGCCAGACAATGCACATAGCCTATCAAGGGTAAAACATATTAAGATTTCTTGTACATACACATGATTATTACATATCGCCAGAAGATGACTTCACCAAAACAACTTCTAGCTTACTTGGCAGGTCCATAAATCATGCCCACGGGTCTATCACAATTTTTGCACCTATAATTTTGAGCGTCCAGCCCGACTTCGTTGGGTATTTTTTGCAAATATGAGTGAACTTGCGGGAGCTAGTAGTAACATAAGTAAAAACAATCAGTAATTTTATAGTATTACCCAAAAAACATGGGAATTGAATTGACGACAAGAAACTGTCTCACCATTTCGGAGTAGTTCCCACTACTGGATAGAATGCTCAAAACTTCGAAACCAAGTTGATTTGCCGGCGTCAATGGCTCTGGCTGTAGGCAAAAAAAATCAAACATAAGTATTTCACAGTTTCAGGAAAATCACTGAATCTATCTCTCTATTCTTGTTGCCGAGAAAAAAAACTTACGCTGCGGTTTTCCTCATCTCTCTGACTAAGGTTTGGAAATATGCTTTCCATGTAGCTGCTTGTAATTGGGGTTCCCACCGGCATGTTCTGAGTGTACGTGTTCAACAAATCAGTGTAGCTCCCAAGACTCTCCGTAGTTGTTGCTTCCTTCCGCTCTGGTTCCTTGCTGGGCGGAGGTGACTCGACCACACTTATTTCTGAAACTGAGCTATCCACTTCTAAGTTGACTGATCCGGGAGTCACGTCCAGGACGACAGTTACACTCACGGCTTCCACTGGACTAGATGCAACCACAGGTACTTCCTTTCTCAATGTTTCCTTATCATTTCCGCCCACGGTTTCAACTTCAACAGCTTTGATTTTGTCTCCGTCCGTTTGCTGCCTACTATTTGTAGCTGGCGATTGTTCCTCCATATTAGGAAAATATATGTCCTTCGGCGGGGTGGACACGGACGACCTCCTACTCGAGTGTTTCGACCCGGAGGGTTTCGAGGCCAAAATATACCTCAGAGCTTCTTCTTCCTCCAAAAGTGGTGGTCGAATGGGAAGCGACATGCTCGTGGAATTCCGATCAGACTGAAGAGAGGGAAGCATCTGAAGATCCCGCGAATCCATATTTTCTGCCACATCAACTCCTTGGGTGACCCATTCATTTGGACTAGTAGCCGTCCAAAGGCCCACCAGACTGAGTGGCCCACTATTCCATGTGTTCAACAGGCTGGAGTTGGAGGCCAATTGGAAGTCGTAAGATTCAATTCCATACAGATAACTTTTGAGCATGTCACACTTTTCAGGGTCTCGCAGGAAGGCTGTGGGTTTGTAATATTCCCTAAGTGTTGTTCTATCCTTCAGCATCATCTGCAGATAGCTAATGAAAAGACCGTCATTCAGAGCAAGCCGGAGCCAGGCTCTACTGCGGCCGACGTCCGTGGAAATAAAGGATAGTTTGTTGATCTGAACGATGACATCTTGGTGACAATAGATGAGAACGAACTCCCAAAAGGAGGGCTCCGGCACCATGCTTTGTCGGTTTTGAAAGACGGAGGTCATTGACTTGAAAAAGGGGTTTTTGAGCCCGTGAATGAAAACGGCTTCAAGTATCCAGCACAGGAGATTCGTCGCTTCGTCGTTAATCAACGGTGCTCCCTTATCAGCAGCATACTTAAACTGCAGTTCCTTGACACAGTCAATGAGTCGTTTGATAAGGTTAGACTTGACGCTACTCTCGCGGTCTAGAACCCTTCGTAGCATCCTGCACCGGTGTGGCCTCGAAATTCAAGTCACTGTGCTGTTGTGAGTTCAGCGAGTTTATATTTATTGCACAAAATGTGCTTGCACCGCTCGAAAGCGGCCCCTTCGCGGATAATTCGGAAATGTTCCTTCCTTGACAAGTCAATGACGGTTGACCCAGCGCGGGAAAGCGTCGTGTCGTCGTTCAATCTACCTCCGTCAAATATTACCTTCAGCGAAGGCCACAAAGGCTTAAATTCCTCTGGGGACAACGTACTAGGAGCGGATGAGGGATTTGCACTAGTTAAGGCTACTGGCCCACCGTGAAGTTCGGCCAAATGCTGAATAAAGGGATAATCTGGAATGCGAATCCCCACCAAGTTAGTTCCAGGGTTCAGAGTTGGATTCAAAGCCGGAGTTCTTTCGAAAACGAGTGTCACTGGCCCGGGGAGAAAGTCTTCGAGGAGGGCTAGTGGGACGGTCACCTTGCCCCACAGGTACACATCGCTGATTCTTGACACACAGATTGCTATGGGTTTGAGAATATCCCTGCTTTTTATGTTGTACAGCTTCGCGACGGAGCTGTTATTTTGAGCGTCTGCAGCAAGGCCGTAGATGGTATCTGTGGGGACGGCGATAACTCCGCCGGACTGAAGAGCATCAGCTCCTAGCTTGGCCAATATCTTAAAGTTGTCTCCCGTCAAACGAAGAACTTCGCCGTCATGCATGCCCTTACTCAACGCTGACTGCCTTGCAGTTGCCAAGGTTCTGACTACAGGAAAACTACGCAGGAGTAGCTTCACCATTACAAACACAAACTAGACCATCGTCCAAATGCTCCACTTCTGTTCCTGGACCGCTTCGTCACGGACATTGATCTCCGTCAAACTAAATACAAAAACGGAGCAACACAAAAATACAAAGTATGATTAACTGGATCGTCACCTTCATAAATACAGTATATTGTTAACCGACACAATAAACAACAACCTCAGTACTCGCAGTTACTGCCAAGTTAATCCATCTACTTCTCCTCCTTTAACTAAACTCCAATTAGCGTACTGCTTTAGCTCAACTGGGCGTCATTCAAAATTACTGGCTGGCCTAGATGGACTACCTTACAAGGAAAAAAGTATTTTCTCTCAAGCTCAAATTCTTGTGGTTGGGATTTTTAGTGTCGAAAATTACTAAACCAACAAGAATTTAATACGCAATACTTAAGATTACCCACCGTCTTATAAAAGCCACCATATAAAGATGTAGGAACTCACCAGAACTAGGGCATAAGAATCTTCTTAATAACAATGCGCTTAATTAGGTCACCTCGGTACTCTGCTAACCCTTCCAGGAGCACAATTCGTTGAAGTGGATGTCAGTTTTAAAAACTGGATACAGACTACACCGAAATCGAACGCCAGTAGAGTTGAATCGCAAATAAACCCACTCACTTCTAGATTTCTAATATCGAATGTTGGCTGCGAACGTCTGAAAATATATTGGCTTTCCTCCCCAGACGTGCTGTAGTTGTTGATTTTGAAATTGGCGCCAGAACTGCGCGTGATTTATACCCGCTATTTGTTTTGGACCTGGACTGCGGCAGATCAACAGCAGATTTTCTCACGTATTTGTAGGGTTCTCTGACTGGACGTTTTGCCTCAAACCTTTCAGTAGTGAATAATTTATTTCAGTAAGTAAAAGTCCGAAGTCGTTGATTGTAACCACAGTTCACATGTTTAATGACATTCAATTACCCCAATGTTAATTTCTTATTTTATCTAAAGTCTAAAACTTGAAATTCATCTGGAGCTATGAAACAGAGCAGTCGTGCAATATTCTTGACATTAACTTCTTCGAGATCACTACATCCCGTGGGCATCAGTGGGCGCACCGTAACCACGAAAGTACCGCATGGGCGGCCCAGACTCACCCATGTTGTAACAACTACTGCGTCTGCCCGCCTATCGACGTTTACCAAACCCAAAGGCCCATGCCCAGTGGGCAAAGGCTGGGCTTGGGCATTTCATGGGCCTCACCTCTACTGTAAACAGATTAGGTCCTCATATGAACATGATTTACCTTTTATTTCATGCCCTAGCGTCATGTTAAAATAAAACTTGAACAAGTTAAAAGGTTGAAGTTATCATGGCTTCGGACCGAAGACGGACACCGCGATATGTATTCATTTTTATTATTCACCTTGAGATACGTATTACAAATATTCACCAAAGCCCACACGTAAACCATAATGCATATGACCAGCCCTTGCCGAAATCGGGTCTGGTAATCCAAAAGCAGAGTCTGGTTGGCGGTGCAAAGTTATTCCATCAAATTTTGTAAGCACGTATGTGCACATGTGAGAACGTAGGGATATTTTCATATCCTCCGCAGTCAACAAAACTACGGTCCAGTCCAAAGTCGGCCCATCTCCAGTTGCTTGCTTCTTACAGGCCAATCTCGCACCGAGCGTTCGGATGTACACGTCAAACGCCCGGCTGGTTAGGGGCTGTTCACAGATTACGTCATCATTTAGAAGGAGGGAGGGGGTCAGGGAAAGATGACGGTTGACTACGATGGGACATGGAAGGAGTCAACGCAAAGTGACTTTGCGATCCAAATTCTCCTCATGATTTCCGTCTCCGTGGGTGCCAGAGGCCTGGGAAAATTTCACAGCTCAAGGCACGTTTTAATGACGTCCCAGTGATGATGAACTCGGGATGGGGGAGGGGGTCAAAAGTTGGCCACACAGTGATGGTATAATTCCTCTATTTAATCTGGAGCGTGCGGGAACTATTAAGTTTTTTCGGACTATAAATCCAGGGATTAAAAACTGTTATTCGTATTTACAACATTAAAACGATCCATTCTATTTTCTTTCTCATATCCTTTATTTCAGATTCCTTCAGGACTATGCTACGGAGCAATAACTTTGACTTTGACCGGACACTTGGAATTTATTGCCATTTCGTTCATCCAGTCGTTCAATTGTTTTGGAACAGACGCATTCATTGGCTTCTCATTGCTTGATTGCAAACCATGAATCTGTTTTGGCTCCCTTCTACCATCATCTGTAGGGTCAAGCTATACCGCCAGGGATAGAATTTAGACCCAACCAGCACTTTTCTCAGGTAAGATTGTGAGGTAGTAGATTCAAACAATTTTAAAAATATATCAATTGGCATCACTTACGGCGCTAAGTTCCTCTGAAGTGAAGAACCACTGTAGGACGAAAAATCGGAAAGGAACAAGTATGAGAAGAATAAAAGGAAATGAGAGGGCAGCACTGGTATACTTTACCCCCCACAGAACAGCCAACCAAAATATCTGGATACTGGTAAACAAGTGCATCTTGCGCGTGCGAACCTGAAGAAAATCAAAATTTATCTCCACATTTGTCATCAAAGATTTAGTGCAAATGCAGACTCATATTTGGTGGGACGGGCTTGAATTTCCATCCAGCCACTAGCTATTAACCTGCTCATTACTCATACATATAACAAATGCATAAACACGGACAAAAATAAAACATGACAATAACTATGCATATAATCTTTAATCCGTGCTCTCATTAGTCATTTTTCAACTTCCCCTCTGAATGTCTTCCTAAACTAAACTTACCTTTCTGACGAAAGGCTTGTTGGGGTGGTTTTCAACCTGCTTGAAAAAGAGGGAAAACCTTTCGAATAAGTCGATCCCGCTCATGGATGAAATGCCCATGAAGAAGAACACACCGAAGAGGACTGCCATGGGGATGACTTTCAGCGCACTCGCCGCAGCAACTGATACTCCACATAGGATGGAAATTATGAGCGCAGTTAACCTTTGTTCTGAAACAGAGCAACAAAGTATCAACAACTCCACTCAACCCGTCAATCTTCATTTCTGCGCCTGACCTCAACAGTATCTCCCGCCAGTTTTCGAGAAGATAAAATCATCCTGCTGCTTTGGTCACCATTCAAAAGTGGGTGCTGAATTTTGAGCACTTTCACAGCCCCATGGCCTACGAATTGTGAAATAAAGATGGAGAAGACCATACCGTGGATGCCAATTATGACTGGTTTTTCTCCTGGGGCGTTATTAGTTGACCAGATGGTGAGCGCGGAGACATGTGAAACTGCACGGACAAGCGCCACATTGACCCATGGAAGGCCAAATATACTGAGAACAGTATTAACTCCACAAATAATCAGAACATCAAGGTGAAATCCAGATCCCCTTTTCAATTTGTTTTCACTTTTGGAGACAAAGAGCCTACGGAATTCATTGTACATTAGGTCAAACCCCGCTTAGGGCAACGCGTCAGCTGCGAATTGTGAAATGCTCCTTTACTCAGAAATGGAAGTTTCCATAAACACGAGAATGAAAAGGAGCAGAGCTGGGAGAAGAGCCAGCACTGGAATCCAAAGTCCCACTGCTGAAGGGTCAACCAACCAACTCCGATCCATGGTCGGGCGGAATCCATCTGGAGTCTTCAGCTTCTGTGTCACAGTTTCTTTGATGAGAAAATCTGCTGCTACCATGGCAGCAATCGATACTGGTACAGCGAAATTCCCCACAGTGTTTCGTACCTAAAGTCCAAATCAACCTAAAATCCAATCTTTGCGCTTTAAGTGACCCGAAAATGGTTCAAAATTATGCATTCACTTACTAATTTCGTTAGGAAGTCGCCATTGCGAAAAGCCCGGAGGAACCATGCGATACAGAATGTACAGAGCATCAATATAGTAGAGAGCAATGCAGTGTTAGGCTGATTTTTATGCGGTTCTCCAGGATCAACCATTGGAACCCTATGTAATTGAGCCGAAATTGCTTTGCTAATCTCGATTAATCAATCTTATTACTTCAGAAATGGATATTTATCCAAGACGGAGAGAGCAGATAGAATACAGTAAGCATACCCATCCTCCGACGAATTCATGCACGTTCCGTACACACTTACCAAGGGGTGATCCACGTACACCTGAAGAGATTAAAAGTAGTCATTAACAATGAAAATTTAAATAGAATTTAAAAAGCTTACTTGGAATAAATTCTGTAAGCTGTCAGCAATGAAGAGGAGAGAGACGAGTGATGCAAAAATTTCGATTGTGAATTTCGAACAATAGCGAACAAGAATGCTTCCTTCGAACGCGACGAATACAGTTCCGATTACAAAAAGCCAGAACCCAATCCATGTTCGTGTAGCAAGAAAGTCCATGTTATTCGATTCACAAAACTGTGAGCACGAAAGAACTCAGTTAGAAAGTCCGTAGATCAGGCACCAGTGAGTCCTTGGACCCTGAAGAAACCTATTATACACGCATTAACACTAGTAAAAGCTAGCAAGTCTAAGGATTTATGGCAAATACCGAGAAAAGGCTCTCGTCGAACAGAACGAGAGGTCCGGTGGTTCCCAAAATTAATAACGGCTGGGCGGAAAATAATGCGAACAAGAGCCCACCAAACGCTGACGTGCACAGCGTTTCCGTGATCCCCATATACCCGTGTGTCTTTTGACCTGGAATGCATTCACGTTATCAAATACATGGACGACATTAGCTTCAAATAATCATCATGTATTTCAGGTTTGATTTATGCTGACTTACTCACGAGTCCTCCAAATGCAATGGAACCACTAATCTGCGCGAATGCCATGAAGATTATGGCCGCGAGGCACTGCATATTCACGCCATCTCGCATATCTGATAGATACAATGGGAACCTTCGATGGATGTCCCTTAGAAGCCCTCCGAAGCAGCGCTTTGTGCGCTGGAGCGATCCTTCTTCTGATGGCTTTCCAGCTGGAAAATATATTCATCTACTTTAAAATTCGTGGCAATTGCTACTTATAAAAGTCAACTTGACGAAACAAGTCTTGTCCTCAAGAAGATTGAGATGGCTCACCGTACCTTGAAGGAGCTGAATGATTTCATGGCTATCTGCGACGACTGATGAATTTGGCACCCCCTGAGCTATAGAAAGTCTCTGTTTCCGTAATCTGAACGACTCATTTTTCTCTCTCAAGTCGTCAAAGGGGAAAAGCTCTTCCTCGTAGTCTCCTGGAGGGAGCACAATGCTTCCGTCCAGATATGCATGTATTCCCTTCAACAAGTCCTTACGGTCATCCGCTCTGTAGGCGATATCATGAAAGTCCTTCAAAAAATAACGACCGATGTATTCAAATGTTTCGAAGTGGTAAATTGATAACAAACATTCACTCATGCTCCTAACCTCGTTTGACATGAGTGTCGCAATAGAACGTCCAATTTCCTTCGCGTCCAAGTCGTACGAAGAAGGGCTCAAGAGGATAAAAATAAATCTGACTGGAAGAGGGACCTACAAATTTGACGAAAGATTCTCTACCAATTCCGAATTTAATTTGCGACTCACATTATGAGAGTATGACTACGACCCTCGCCTACCTCAGTCACATTTGGCATGTAAACACTTTCGGCTAGACGAACAAACGCTGAAAATGGCTCGCTTAGATGCTCTTCGTAGCCAACCATGACCAGGCTAGCCTCAGCACCAGCTGGAATTCGCCGGAGTATACCCTCCTTGTTTGTCATCCACCGCAAGTCTTCTTCGGACAAGTGAGCTAGCGATACTTTGCTAACATCAACCTGGACATGAATTTGATTGCCATTTTGATCGTTTCAAAAAGAAAACCTTCAGATTGGAACATTCATAATCGATTACCGTTGAATGCTGAAGCTGCTGCAACTGGTTTTCAGGTACTAAAAGGGAACCACAGAAACTTGTTTTCCTACGACCATTGGCGTGGACTTCCGAAGGCATTTTCGGAATATCCAGAGCTTCACTGTTTCTTCTATATGGAGCTGTGGATCCTACATTCAAATTAAGAGGAGTCTGCTTTGCCTTGGATTTTTCCTCAAGAGGATTCTGAAGCTTTAATTATAATATAATAACATAAGTACTGATGACCATAAAAACCCGAGATTGTTCCGCTTTTCAAATGAGTGGGACCAATATAC
The DNA here is from genome assembly GCA_009870155.1 of Pseudobourletiella spinata. Lineage (NCBI taxonomy): Eukaryota > Metazoa > Arthropoda > Collembola > Symphypleona > Bourletiellidae > Pseudobourletiella > Pseudobourletiella spinata. Next base: position 19,720 of record WJFA01000686.1, read on the forward strand.
CCACCTGCAAGCTAACCGTGCTTCCGCCATACCGTTTCAAGTTAAACCAATTCCGGTCACCTTCAATCACGTGCCTATGTTTCAGTAAGAGAGACCTCATGACGTAACCCCTGTAGTCTGAATCCAACTTTCCGCAGTTAACCATTTGATCCACAACGCGGTAAGCCACACCAGTAAGATCACATTCCTCGAGGTCCATTAGAATACAGCCTACAAGTCAGATAATGAAACTGCAAGCGTAAGTTCCTTGGAGTGGACTTCGAGTCACATGATATGGGCGTATGGCAGATGAAATAGAATCACTTGCCGGTTTCCATTAGTTGTCTTAGACCAAGGATCGAATGAAAACTCAGAGATGCCACATGAGGTTTTCCCCAACGATCGGCTCCTTCTTCCACATCTTCTTCGTACTTAATCCAACGTGAAGTTTCCTTCCACTCTCGATCCTCCCCCAGACCACTCAAGATATCAAGTTCGACAAAAATCTACGGTAAAACACGTGATAGACTTAAATAGAGCAGTGTAGTGCGCAGGGCATGCGACACCGAACATAATCTGAATGAGTTACAACATATAACTACCACCAACAGATAAAGCTATTCTTAAAATGCGGAATGCAATTAAGACCAACCTTGCGTGGCCTATGACCATATTTGCTCGTTTTCTTGTGGGTAGCACCCGTCTCCGCCGATCCTATGGTGTACTTCCTTGCTTCCACTGCATTATCGGAACGACTGCCTGCTGGAAAAACGGAGCTGCTCCAATATCACGGTAAAAACAAAGTAAATGTAATTCACATACTTTCGACATTGCTCCAATTATCTGTCACGGCTGTGCGGACGTCCTGGTGCAATAATGGTACAGCCGAATCTTCAGTTTGTTCCACCGTCCCGCATTGAGTCTCACGAATTTCCGTTTTCTGGGCATGGTCAGGTCTGGAAATAATAAATACTAGTGGTGGTATTACTTACGGAGAATATGAATGACTTCCGACATGAGTCTCAAAAGCAGAAATTTTACATCATTTTTTATGCTGTAGCTAAAAAGTTTTCGTAAACATAGGCGCCCAAGCCCTCCAAGAAGTAAGTATTGGAAAAAAGAACTACACACCAACTGAGGGAAAAATTATGACTGAGCTCTTCTTTGTAACTGACCCAGGTAAACTGGAACGTGATCAGTTAAGTATTTAACTCCTCACTTGAACCCTTCTGACAGCTTCATTAAGTATTTCCCGATGTGTCTCATTAATTATGAAAATGAGTAGTAATCAGTTTCTACATTCTCATTCTGAAAAGCAATGTATGCCGTTATGCGCTATGTCTTCGAACGATGTGTCTATTTCCGCATGCAATACCATACTGCGGAGTTCGCAGTGTCAGTGCATGTACAAATTGTTATAAAAAGCATCAAAGTCTGCATAACTTCAACAAACACTAGAGGTAGACTTTTCACTCATGGAAGAACATATGTACATACCTATTACACAACCCCTTTGTAGACATTATTCACGCCTGATAGATAATTAGGGGGAGAAAAACACTTCCGAAATCATTGTTGGCAGTCAACGGGCTCTCATAGCATAAAATCAATCACTCGACCTCTCTTGCATTATTATTCCTCAAGTAGTATGTCGGGCGTGAGGATGCATTTGATCTAATTATTTCACAGTAACTCTGCTGCTGATGATGATACCGAGGCTGTTGACGAGTGAAACACTGAAATTCAAGACTGGCACATCAATCAGCTTACTGAGAACCGTGAAAATATCATATAATCAATCGGTAATTTCCCCTCGCAATTTACTATGTTCAGGAAGGAAGGCGTAGGAAGATCACTGTAAGAAATTAGACAAGCTGCTGCTGGTGCTAACTTTAGACATTTTTACAACCCCCCCCCCCAGGGTATAACGAATAACACAGGTTCTGCAGTATGAGGTAAGTTCGGGATGTACAACAAGTGGTGGGGCTACGGAATAATAGATGTGGAGATTAACACCGCATGAAGCATGCTGGTGATATGCAGCTATGAGGACAATTAAAGGTCAGTTCAAGTTCAAGAATATCTGTAATAGGAAAAGGGAGCAGCATGTCACTGTTTCCTTAAAATTTTCCCCGCCGGAAGGGCAAACAAGTTTGGCGACGTTTCATTGAGATGAAATAAAATTAAGTAGTTCCTGTTAGTCCCGAACCGAATCCAGAATAGATAATGATGTAGTTTCTTCCACCTTGCGCTCAAGTGCGAGGTTAATGATAAGCAGTTTACTGTGTAATAATAACCAGTGTATACATATGCATACATAGCATATATACACTGGTTATTTATTAATGGTTCCAAGTTGGATCGGAAATCTAAACGGCCATGTAGCTGTGACGTGGACAGTGGAAACGGCAAGTTTACGTACTGCACATTAGAGCTGTACAAAATGATTTACGAATGGCGCAAAAAACTAGGAATCAATTAGTTACTTCGAATGATGCGAAAAAGATATGAACCGATGAGACCAATCATTCCAATGATATTTTTGCACAGGACTTCCACGCACATTGACCTTAAGAATGGTCGAACGTGCTCTTCTTCAAATGGAAAATTACTGTGTTCCTTTCTAGGTCATCATGCAACGCTGTAACACCTGCTTGGCGGATGATACTGCTTATATTATTAATGAAAACGGCGTGGAAACAAATATATTCATGCCGGAGTTCTGCGGAATGGCTGCTTTGTGTACGTGAGATTCATCATACTCAAGTTCGTCATCCCCGTTTACATCATTATCTGTGCCGCGTAACTAGAAACACGATTCATGTATAATTTGATACTTATGTAATGACTTCTGAAGTTTATTCCATCATTAGCTGAATTCAGATCAATGGCTGGCTAAAGCGGAATATGGAAGTGATGATGAGCTGCATGGACTCTCACTATGACGGCGTAAATGTAACGGCGTCAACAACGGGTTCAACTAGAGATTCAGCTGTGGCAACATTTCCGTAAGCCAAGATTTAACATAATTTCATTTCCTCTTTTTCAAATCGTCTTCCTGGCTAGTTCCCTTTTCTTTGACAGGAGAAAATTTACTGGTCTTCTTCTGGTCTGTTTTTTCGTTGTCAGCTTTGTCACCACCGCCGTCATTTTTGACATTCTCAAAAGAGTCGTCGTCATCCGGTGGTAGACCAAATCTTTGAGCTTCCTCTCGAAAAACTTGATCCTCATTCAACACGGATTTGGGAGGGTCTGGCTCGACCCAGATAACATGTAAATTTGTCGTCGAAACTTGAGGAGAAGGAAGTGTCACAGATATTTCGGGAACCTACGCAAAGGAAAAAGACCTTCATTCAGCAAATGCTTTACCCAGGAATATCTTCCTCAATGACACGCAAAAACTTACCTGATTTCTGTGTTTCAAATTGACGGGGATGATGGAATGCCTCAACCACGATAAGCAAGCACCAAATCTACTCCACAAGTATCGGGTCCATAGCGAAATAGAGATCCCAGGTTTGTGCTTTCGTTTTAAAAACTGCAGATCCTCTAATGGGAAATCTGGTCTTTGATCACCTTCCTCATGCTCTCCTCCAAACCCAAAAAGCCTTCCAAGATATCCAGAGGATCTGTCCGTGGAGGGGAGGAGCTCCAGAAGCTTCTCGTCATCCGCATACACCACAGTTTTATGGCCGTGAGAGCAGTCCTTATTTGCGGGATAAGCCATTGCGCTGATGTCATCACATTTTGTCAGTACATCTTCTACATCCATCTGCGACAAGGTTTGAAAGAGTGGCGTAGCGTAGACTGCTTCCCTCACGTCAACACGCCGCCCATCTATAAGTTTCCTGCAGAAATCTATTCTCTCGGACCGCTTGGCAAGGCACAGGTAGTCACCGTAAGCATCGCTAAAATCCGCCTCTAGCTCCTGCTGGTAAATCGGCATGAAGACCTTGCAGTGGACCGGATACCCATCCTCGAACTCAACTTGGTGCAACGTGACAGACTTGGGCACAGTCTCCTCCCCACTCTTGTTTCTCGGGTCCGTTGACCTCTCTTGAACGAAAGAATTCCTGGACATCATCTTTAAACGCGAGGGTAGGATAGTGTTGAAACGCTCCTCCATTACGTCGTCATCATCAAGCCGGATTCGCGGGAAGAGGGAGTGGCTAACGGCTTGGAAAAGCGGTACATCCGTGTTCCGGAATTGTGTGCTGTGCCCGAAACCGAATGCTCCATAGGAAAATGCATATTCGTATATCATCTTCCCCCGTAGAACCCCGTCCCCCCAAATGTAATGACTTTCGATGCCATGAATGTGGTGGATGAAGTTGTACATGTGCAACTGGGCCGAGCCGATGATGTAGTGCTTTTCCGGATCTTGAAATGTCCAGAACTCGATTTTCATTTTATTTCGGTAATTCTCGCGCCATTCTGAAAGCTACAACACTTTTAAGTAATCCTGTTAAATCTTGCAGTCTTTCACTGTTTGGTCCATACCTCGCAGCTGAAGATTGCCACAGTATCCATTCTGACTCTTCTAGTAGTTGAACTCATTACGCATCTCGTCACACGCCGTGTCCTTCCCAGCGAAACAATGGCGTAGTAAAATAATGGAGCCGAAGATTCAAACGCTAAAAGGAAATTCAAAAAAATTGATAATAATTTTTCTCCTGTGAGAACCTCTGAAATATGACAACAGCTGTCCTTAAAGCAGAACAAACCAAATTGGATTACAACATGCGTGCGGTTAATGAAACTGCTCACCGGACAGTCGTCGTGTTTGAAAATTTTGGAGCAGTATTTCCAAAATTACAGGAAATTGAGACAGACACATTGGCCAACTCGAGTAAGTGGAAACTCAAACAGCCGAAAGGCACTGTCTTCACACGTTCATCCGTCTCAGAAACTTCAACTTTGTTATCGTTATCGTCGAGGTTAAGATGTTTTCGAGCCCGGTGAACAAGAATATCATGTCGGTGCCTCTTCCAGGGGCGAGGGAGGAATACTGATACCTTCCGACTTTGACCTGTCTCCGATTCTTGAGTATCCTTCGAACTCGTCCGACTGCCACCGTCGACACTTAACTTAGATTTAGTATTCGGAACCGGGCCAGCCGTGGTTGGCATGATTCGATGCAGAGGGTATCAACGACGTTTAGAATTTTAGTTCTTCCGCTGCTTTTACTACTTCTTTCACCACCCAGATTCAGCTCTCCTCAGAAATCTCCACCCACAGTATCTTTAAAATGCGTATTTTGTTGCGTAAACAACATAAGGTAAACCCAACGGGAAGAATTGACAAATTAATTGGTTGGTATGTGCTTGCTCACAATTGTAGTTCTATGGCGTCCGCAATTACACCTTCTGAGTGTAGAAGATATGCTGTGTTCATTTGAATTGAGTTGGTATTCCGAATGAGCATCTGGTTTTCTCAATCAAGGCTGCACTGCACGACGGCACGGCTGCCTTTTCCAAAATAATATACAGAATATTCTAGTCGCAGTTTACTGTAAAATCGTTTAAAATTCATGCTTCAGAGTTCTAACAACGGAACTGGCAGGAGCCAATATTTTCCTAGACAACTCTGGGACCCTGGCCTCGTCTTATATGAATAAATTTCGAATTGCCGTTACGATTTAAATTACATTCTCACAATACAATTTTCTTCTTAGTATTTAAGAAGCGCACTACAAAAAAGTTAACGGCAAAATTAGCCAATCGCCTCATGATTCCTATCAGTAGCCACGGACTTCAGCCATAACGTTTTCGAGGACTCATTGCGGAAGAATCAGCATCAGCACACGCCGAAATGAAATTCATGAAACATGGCGATGATAACTTCCCCAGGTGATTTATCTCACCACATATGTTCGTTCATCTATTGAGTTCTCATTAAAAATTAATATTAAAAACTGAAGAAAGTCCAATCACTTTTTTATGCAATGCCGCCTTCTTCTGAGCCTCGTTCTTACATCCTTAATTTGGGTCGGCCCGCGACCCAAAAATGATGACGGTAAACTGTGCTCATATGCAACTTCACATGGGAAAGGAATGAACGGTGCTAAGACTGAGCTACTGACTGGTTACATGGTATCCGATTTATTCAAGATTTTTCAATTCAAATATTTAATGTTACGATCTACTTGCATGTTGCTAGTAATTACTTATGCCATATCCAAAAGACGACAAGAACAAAAGGACTTTCCTAATAGATACGAATATTCAATAACACAATTAGATTCGTTTAAAGATTGCTCCAATACAAGTATTAGCTCGACAGTTAGACCACAAGAAGTTGCCAGTTTCTTCAGGAGATCCCTTCAAAACTTCAGATTCAACTTGGGAAGATTTGCGAACATCCTAAAGTCATAAGAATCTTATGTATTTATTCGTAGATCAAACAATAATAATAATCACTCTAGATTTTAAACAAATTTTCCTATACACTTCATCTACAGCCATCCTCACCAACCGTTGACAGGAATTTTATGTACACAATAAAATGTTGCAATACAACCAACTTGTTCAAACAGCTCAGGTTTTCATCATGTTACATGACACTCACCAGCATTACAGGCTATACAGTTTTCCAACAGGAGACGAGTGTGACTTTAAATTGAAAGCGCATTACACATATGTATATATATATATATGTATTTATATAAATCCTAGGTAACATTTGATATTTTTCTTACGCATAATCGGGTCAACTATGTTAGATTTACAATACACTTTCATACAGACTAAACATACCACGCTACATGCTATGTCCAGCCATGCAGCAGCGCTCATCATACTCCTCCAACTGATTCTGTCTCCCGCTATTAATCTTTGCCACTGCCCTCGTCGTTTTGTCGTTGCATTTTCTACAATATTTGCTCCGCAGTTTTAACAGTAACTCTATTAACTCTTACACTATACTGAACGTACTGCGGAACCGGAATATACAGGGATACTTCACACCACACTATTGCGGTAAAAAGTATGGGTCTTTCACTCCTACATAACATAATAATATTATTTAGGATATATAATACAATAATACACAATAAGAACAATAATAATATTCTAATCCTATTGAACAATTATTAGAATTCATCACCATTTCTTCAAGGGTTCATTGTGGCTGGTCTACATCGGTTCGAGGAGCTCACGCAAATACCATTCACTCTTACAACAAGTTCCCGTTGCCGACAATAAAAGTGATAGTTCTACTGATCAAACCATATAATAATCAACCCTTCAATAATGAATTAAATCCAACACCCGCGCCTTCAAGAACCAGCAAATATTTTCTCCAAGCTCTCCCCAATCAATTCGAATAAACAATATCCGGGTGTGTTCAAAACCTGACTCGAAAATGCGGCTCAAATTATAAAAATCACGCATTACAAAAGGAGAAAAATCTTTGGGAAATTAAAGCTCCATGATTATGCCCCTACATAGGGTATATTCCAAAAACCGAAGCAAAAGCACAGACCCGTCTACACTAGACCAGGAAGCACATGGGCATAGGAAGGATGCCCATTTTTAATTACCAACATCAATCACCCTCGTCCTATACCAAGTAATACACTCGAGATGGAGATTTAAAAATACCATACTACACTACAGAATACACAGGAAGAAGGGAGGGAAGGAGGGGTTGGAAAACACAAGCATGTCCCACCCGTTCATAATTAGTCCATCACACCAACTCGCAGGTACTCATACAGAAGCCTTACGACGATTTCTATAACGATAAAAGTTGTTGAAAAAGCGGACTCAGCTAATTCGACAGAGAGAGAATAAGAATTATAGGAAAATGCTCTCTCCCTCTATCCGCCACTGATCGTCATTATAGTGCTCCATTATAACTGTTTACAATAATAGCACTAAGCAATTAGGATAGTCCGACTGTTGATTCGTAAATATACATATACCTCGATTGACAATCCATACAAGGAACAAGACACCGCTGAGGTATTGCCTATACCAATGAAAAATTACTCCCTGACAACTACATATATCAAATCATACATCAACGAAAGGGACACACTGCATAGCGTATTCTTTTTTCAAACTTGATTTCGGCAATGATCAATTCCTGGTAACATCTTTTAATCCGCATGATGCATTTTAGTACAAGAATTACTACTATATTATTATTGAATGACAACGCAAATGGTTAGGCCCAGGAACGAGCGAACTCGTCCACCATTACAGAGGATTTGGTGGGCGACACACGGGGGATACACCATTGGGCTCACTCGCCCGGCTTAAGTACATACACGATTAAATTTACGGATTTCCTACACTTTTAGTCCAACTCACATCACCAGCATCTCCGAACACACAACACGAATCCAGTCCATCACCCCTGCCTCCATACTTTCATCCCTCCCCAGCTTACCTAACAATTAGGATCATAATCAAATATCAATAATTAATTTATTGTACTTGGTCGCATGATCATCCACTCCCTCCTCATTCTCCCTCCCATCCTCAGTGGTACAGTGATCATGATCATCTCCAGATCCAATTCCAACTCCGCCAATAGCTGCACATTCATTATCTTCCCGTCCAAAGGGTACCCTTCTACACAGGCCAGGCGGCCGAAAATCTTTGAAGAAATGGGAAGAAAGGAATTGAGAAACGAGTTCGTAGTGAACTGCGTGAAAAAGGAGGAGATGATGCGGAACTGAAAATGACTGTAAAAATCTTTATCCCATCATTTCTCTGCATATTTCGCACGTCCTCAGTTGTTCCACTTCTGATGATCGGTGTATGATGGTAATGACGACAAGTTGACGAGAGTGATTAGCGGGCTTGTAACAACTATACCATCATTACTTGTCTGTAATCTTATAACCACAATATTTATAGAATTCCAACAAGTAGTTGTATCAGTACATGTACATAGAGGTTACTTATTCCTAAGTTTTTTATTCGCCAGTTTTACACTTTCACAGCCCATGGCTAGACGCCGGCGGGCTGGCCATTGGAGAATGGGACGTGCGTCGCTGCGCCGACTCCCTCAGCCTTCATCGCAGACAGGAGCTGTGAAAAAAACAAGGACAGAGATTGGCACACTCATTACGATTTATACATGTTGAATGTTGCCCAAATCGAAAAAAAATCAACATCCAGCAATCCGGCGGGATCATGATAATTAGATTCATTCAGTCAATATGAGCTCTTCCCTCATCCGTTGGGCATGTAGGAAGGACCGCAAGGAAATGATGATGTGAGAAAAACAAGGGAGTAGACTTTTGGAACTGGGAAATTTACCCGCAAATTTTTCAACCAGATTAAGTGAAAATCAATAGCAGAGTCCGAACTGGCGTAGAGAAGTTGGAGCCGTAGTGGGAGGAAGGGAGGATAGTTTTACTACTACTCCTCACCCTGAGTTGGCTATAATATTCAGTGCGGAGCTGCATAATTTAAAACAACTCGGGCCAAAGCCAGGGAGAAACGGGTGGGGGGGGCGAGAATGAGGGTGTGCATACGGCTCCTTCCCACACGTTTCAACAATCAACTCCCCGTCCGAATAAATTGTTTACTGCTCTGGATTACGAGGATGACGAGGATGCAGAGGGAATGAGATGGAGAGGAAAAAGTCGAGTGAGTCAAGGAGTTTCTTCACAATTGCCCCCACTCACCGTTCCACTATAGTATAGAGCAACTATCTCATCCGCGGATCATTCTATGGAACCCTGGGAGCTTGAACCAGAGTTCCACTTGATTCCTTGAGCCTTAGGATTAGTGAGGTGCCATGTGCTCCTGGCCCGTCTAAATAACAATAAGGTAAAGAGTCAAGGGAGGAAGAATGCCTCATAGTCGTCCAATGACTCCTCTTCCTCCCCCCTTTTCACTCTTCTCCTCTTTCTCCGTCTAACAAAGTTTATATCCTCTTCTTCCCGCATCCGCTGCTGGGCAGGAGTGCTGGTGTGACTCGTCGTAGAGCTTTTGACTATATAGAGCAGCACTCTCCTCCTCCTACTCTTTGCCAAGTATACAACATATACAACTACCAGCAATCAATGTCGGACCATTTCCATTTTCACTCCGTAATTTGCTCCTGCAAGTGTTTCCAGCTTTAGAATACTCCATCTCCCTCATTCCCTCCCACGTCCACTACCCATCAGAATTGGGAGCGGGAGCACTGTGTTGTTCAAGCTCCAACTCATGGCTCGGCTCCCCCGAATAAATGACTTCAGTATGGCTCTGCCTTGGAGTGAGTCTTTTATATGGTAGTTCAAACAGGCTAGAATGCACACAAACCCACCCACCCACACGCACACACGCAAACGTGCATACATGCATGCACACACCTATACAAATACATACACAAATGTACACGTAGCCCACCACGCACCCAGTACATAATAAAGGGAGAGAAATTTAACAAGATTTATCACGGAATGGAAGCGACAGCCTGGAACGGCACAAATGAGACCAACTCCAAGTCCCAAATGTGAGCAGAGCGAGATGTTAGCCAACAATTATCGGGAATGCTCCGGGGTACATTTCCAATCCCATTACTTACCGCCAGCCACTCCGCCAAAGCAAGGCGCAGTGTGTAGAGGGAGGAGCCACGAAATCCCCAACTGTCATCATTAACAAGGCTGGTGTAACCAAACACGGTTCATACCACTAGTGCTTTTACACGGACCGTAGCCGGCAGTGAGCTTCTCATTTTTAAATAGCCCCACTCACTCTCAGCCCACAATCATTCATCCCAATGGCCGCCACCTCATTCCCTCCTTGTCCCACGCCAAATGACCGCAATAGGCCTCTATAACCTGACTCTCCCCGACCACACATTATTCACTCACGCTCACCCACCCTCCCCCGAACCCTTTCACTCCGGATTTTTTACGAGCGATTCAACAGGCTCTTCTTCGCGGAGCTTACTTAATCATTGCTCCAATCTTAGCATCATAGAATGGACGTGATCACAAAAACTCCCTTTTAAACTTGATTCCTTAATGGTCGACCCATGGGCGCGTGGCTCCGTAGAATATAGGGTGAGAGAAGAACCCTTGAGTCCTCACCGTTCCAACATAGTATAGGAGTAATAATGATAATAATAATATAGGCTGAATATGGGATAAAAGGGAAGGATGAACTGGGGAAAGACTTGATTGTCCGCCTGTAGCAATGAAGGGAGCGATGATTTATCTTGGGATAAAGATAAACCACCACACTATGTGGCCATCCGTGCCCACCGTTCTCACTCCCTCACGTCTCCCAGCCTCTGTACGTATGTATCCATCTCATCTTACCTTCACTCACCCAGCCATGACGAACATCACTCATGCACTTGATATTATTACACGACCGACAGTCACTTGCAACAATCTCACATCATACCAATCCTACATTCCCCCTCCACTCTCCGGACTTCCAAAGGGAACCAAACAACCCAGGTTTCTGAGCCAGTGAAAACCGACTTGACGGACCGATACCATATGTTACGGTCATGAACAGTAGCAGAGGATACTCACGTATGAATATCTAAATGCATACCTATTTCATAAATCTTCCTCTCTCACCCGCAGATTAGTATTTATTACAA
>WJFA01000687.1:0-31232 GCA_009870155.1 Pseudobourletiella spinata
GGGGGGGGGGGGGGTTAGCTGTGCGGGGCTGAATGAGTTTCTGAACGAGACTTATAGAAAATGTTCGCCATTATATGGCTTTTAAGTGATTGAAACATCTGTGGTGGAGTGGTGTATGTTTTTGTATATGTATGAGTAGAAGATCTCTCTCATGCATCCTTGAGAAGTTGTGTTGGTGGACAGTTGTTGTTGTTGGACTATTGTTCTGGAAATGGCGAGCTATTAGGCGGGCGCTGGAGGTAAAACGGGAGTCGTGTGAAAACTCGACTGTGCATGAGCCATCGATTTATTTCTTTTCCATGCGTCGAGTGGACAGGTTGTTAGGGAAGGGTTTTGGGGCGAGTGGCTCCATACAAGGTAATTAACGACATCGTTCAAAAGAATTCCCTCCAAGAGTTCCGGTGCGGCGGTCGGGAGGGTGGGTGGAAACTAATGATTATTTGATAAGTGTTCAATTTTTCAAAGTCTGAGAGTGACTTTGAGTTGAGCTCCCTCCCTCCGTCTTGAGTCCCACCGCATTTAGGGTTCCTCACATGCTTTCCAATAATGCGGTGTGGGAAACTTTGATTAATGTGGAATCCGGATTGCTCTGCCCAAGATGACTCTTCGTAACTAATTCATGTTATTTTTTTATTATCCTTTTTAGTGGATATAATGTTCATCGTGGACATCCTCATAAACTTTCGTACAACCTACGTGAACACTAACGATGAAGTAGTTTCGGACCCCGGGAAAATCGCCATCCATTATTTCAAAGGCTGGTTTATTATAGACTTGGTAGCAGCCATTCCCTTTGACCTCCTCCTTTACCTCTTTGGCAAGAGTTTGAATACGGATGAGGTGAGTCAGCCTGGATTTTGCCAACGCTCGTCCCTGTGATATTCCCACGATATTTGTTTTTTTGTAGTCAAACCAGAATAAGAGGAGTAAAATTTGAGGATTTCCGTGTGTGTGTGTGTGTACATGTATGTGGGTGTGTATGAGGTAGAATTATTATTACATATGAAGAAAAGTCCAGGGTCTCGCTGGACAGGCCAGGGGACAGGGAAGGAGGTGTGGTCGGTTATGATGATGTATGTGTGTGCTCACGGTCGTGAGTGTAGGTTTGATGTTTTAATAGTATGTTTTATGACTCAGACGACGACGTTGATTGGACTGCTAAAGACAGCGAGGCTTCTAAGACTGGTTCGCGTAGCCCGTAAAATTGACCGCTACTCCGAGTATGGAGCCGCAGTGCTGCTCCTCCTCATGGCCACCTTCGCTCTCATCGCACACTGGCTCGCATGCATTTGGTAAGAACTGCTTGTTATAATGGTTGGATTTTGGATCATTCGTATTCGTACGTGAGACGATGCTGATTCTCTTGTTGTTTTTGTTGATGTTGTTGTTGTTGCAGGTACGCTATTGGTCACGCGGAGAGATTTGCGTCGTCTAGTAAGCACATTGGATGGTTGGATCATTTAGCGAGTGATACGAAACAAGGCTACGCTTGGGACAATACGTCGGGGCATTGGGTTGGGCCCACATTGAAAGTAAGATCCACTGTATATTTTTTTGAATAGTGCACGACGGTAACAACAACAACAGCTGTCCGCCATTCCTCGTGTAGTACTACTCTCTGTATGTGTTTGAATTCAAAGTGAAAAAACGTTTTTGTTTTTTTCTCTTTCCAGTCACGCTATGTCACCGCCTTATACTTTACATTCAGCAGTTTGACGTCCGTCGGCTTCGGAAACGTGTCTCCGAATACAGACAATGAAAAGATCTTTACTATTTGTGTCATGCTCGTTGGATGTAAGTGGTCGGGACAACGGCTATTTCATATTTTCATCGCCCCCCCCCCTCTCTCTCGTCTACCCATCATATTGGGGGATGGTGGGGTGATGGTCGATTCTCTGGAGTCGAGTCCTGAATAAGTTAGTTGGAGCCAAGGAATCAAGTTATAGTATCCCCTATCTCGCTCCCTCTCCATTGTTCTCCCCTTTTTATGTATTTACTTACTTTTTTTATTGCCGGGGCAACTTCTCTGTGTCGTAGGGGTCCTACAAGTACGAGTAGTGCTAGTAACTAAAACTGGGGAGTCGGAGTTGGGAACTGGGGCTACACATTTGTACTCCTCCTCAGTTGTCATTTTCCTCCCATTGAAATTCAGGCGAGGTCTGTTTGCGAAGTGCGTTAAAAGAGGGTTGGGGGAAGTAAGGAGTGGGAAGGGGAGGGCGGCGGTTGAAATGGAAGGCAGGGAGTATAGTTGAACTGATGGTTTTTAATGGGATGAAAACGTATTGATATCCCGCGTGTGTGTCTCTCTTGTTTCTCTCCAGCTCTTATGTATGCCAGTATCTTCGGTAATGTCTCGGCCATTATTCAACGCTTGTACTCCGGAACGGCGCGTTACCACACTCAAATGCTTCGCGTCCGGGAATTTATTCGATTCCATCAGATCCCGAACCCGCTGAGACAGAGGCTTGAGGAGTACTTCCAGGTGAGTTAAGGGGATATCCATATTACTAATGTGGGTTGTAGCGACGAGGGCATGATTTTTCGTAGAAAACAAGGCATGGCTGGGAGCGAACCATGAAAAAATACTTGCTCTTATGATGAGCCCAACATATGTATACCACGGAAGGATGGATTTTAGTCTGGAACAGATAGAGATCATGCTGGTGCCAAATGGCGGATGTGATTGTATCGATTTGGGTGGCTCATCCCGAGAGCGTTTGGCTGTGGCATCTGGTCTTGTGTGGAGCCGTCCGAGGAAAAAAATCTAATTTGAAATGTCAAGGGCTATCCTGTCATGGAGTTTGGATGTCCCTGGGATTGTGTTCGAAGTGAAGGAGAGAGATAACTCTGTTGCCATCACACTGCTGTGGTCCATAATTTGTTCAGGGCCGACTGACTATCTGTTGTTTTTCACTCCCGGGGTCTGAAACCGCTGGTAACCTTGTCGCGGATCGTTAGGGAGGTGCGTGTGAGTGAGTGAAATAAAGTCAAATTGACGGGTGGAATTGTTTTTTTTTTACCCTTCTGTTCAGCACGCTTGGACGTATACCAATGGGATTGATATGAACAGCGTCCTCAAAGGCTTTCCGGAATGCCTCCAAGCGGACATATGCCTTCACCTTAATCGTAATTTGCTCAACAATTGCCCTGCTTTCGCTGGCGCTTCGCAAGGATGTCTTCGGTATGTGATGAGTAACTTGATTGGAAGTATTTCTGTAGTTGTGTTGGTGGGGTAAAGAAATTGTGCGTTTATGATTGAAATGGAAATTATTGGGACGCTTGTTATTGTTGATGACTTGAACAGAGCTTTGTCTATGAAATTTAAAACGACGCACGCACCCCCTGGAGACACGCTTGTCCATAGAGGAGACGTCCTCACGGCACTCTTCTTCATCTCGAGAGGATCAATAGAGATCTTGAAGGATGACATTGTTATGGCAATACTTAGTGAGTGGCGAGTTAAACGAATGCGAATAGTGATAGCGGTAAGGGTAAATTCTGGAAAATAATGTTGATGATGACAATGTGATTCTTTTGTTGACCAGGCAAGGATGATATCTTCGGAGAGAATCCCTGCACCCACCCCACAATTGGCAAGTCTTCGTGCAACGTTCGTGCCTTAACTTACTGTGATCTTCATAAAATTCTTCGGGATGACCTCCTCGACGTTCTTGACATGTATCCAGAGTTTGCTGATTCCTTCTCCACTAATCTTGAAATCACCTTTAACCTTCGTGATGTGAGTGTTGATAAATAATAAAGTGTGTATTCTTTCCTTCATTAAATTTCATACTGACTCTTGATGATATGCTCTATCCTTCCAGGATGAACTGTCTGGCGTGGACCCGAGAGTGGGGCGTTACAAGTCCTGCTACGGCGGCGGCGTCTCCAGGTCCAGTTCCATGGACAGGGATTCCGACCCCAGGGTAAAGGCCTACCGACCCCCGCGGATGCGCCTGAGACAGCACAATAAAGCCGAATCTTCGGATGATAGGTCAGGAGTCGCAATTCGGTCCAAATAATGATTTTTGTGAGGGAGTTTTTGAAGCTAATTAGAAGAAGAAGCTAACTACTGTGCTCATTTTTGACATTACAGCAGCACAGATGACGACGGGGAGGGAGGAGGGACGAGGCGGGCCAGTTTGAGCTCTTGTGGGAACCGTCTGAGTGAAGCCATTGAGCTTGCCCCCACGAAATCCGGCCTGGACGTGAACGCCATTGATTTAGACATAAATGGACGGGCGTCGGATCGGCGAGCTGCGGCTCGGGAAGAGCGGCGCTCCGCCAGGATCAACGCCGCACTTCAGCAACAACAACATTCCTCCCAGTGGAGTCCGACGGGCTCCGAGAGTAGTCCGCAAAAGTATTCCCCACTGGATAAGCGCATGGATGATCTGAGCAGGTAAGCTGGAGGGCTAGCCAGCTCCATGCCCTTGCTCTGTTAGACATGACACATGTAAATATTTAATAACTGGGTAGCGTGAGTTTGGTCCTTTGGCTCCTGTGGGCGTGCAGTAATCTAATAGGACATCATTGCCTGTTCCGTGCCCCGAATTCCTCCTGGAAATCTGTTCTCTTTTTCCCAGGCAAATGGTCATGTTGGAGAAGAAGGTGGCGACGGATGTCCAGTCAATCCTTTCGATACTGCAGCAGATGCAGATGCCCACCCCCCTCCAGCCCACCTCCTCCGGAAATAATAATGACCTGGGGAAACCTGTAACGTTGACGTTTTCCGGGCAACCCGGTGAGAGTCAACAAAGTCGGCCATTCATTCAGCGAGTTCCTAACGTCCACCACGAAGAGGAAGTTCAGGGTGGTGGCTACACCTCACCCAGTTCCTCTGCGTATCCAAGCCAAGCGAAACTCATCAATTCTGTCGTTCCTGAACCCAGCGTGGATAAAGGGGCCACATCACCCCCTTTCGATAGCCTCAATTATCCGGTCCGGTCCGCCTCCCAACCCACTGACCTCAACCGGGTACTACTACACACACTACTTGTGCTACCAAAACTGGGATGTTATAAATTAGTGATTCTTAACTGATAATTTTTTTCTGGCGGTTCTCCTTAGCAACAAGGTTGGGCCGACACAAGCAGAGAGGACTCCAAAGGGAGTGAGCCGGACTCATGGGATATCCCCGCTCAAGCCCCTATTGCCCGCCTTGAAAGCCTCGACGAGCTGGACCACGCCCAGGTAAGAACAATAATTTGGCCCCGCGTTCCTAGGATCAAAAGGGATTACTTGATCAAAGGATTACTGTTCAAACGGTAACCACCATTTTTCTTCTATGTATTTTCAGGACGACTTTCCCTTTCAAGTAGACGATGGTGATAGGCAAGGAAGATTGTCCAAAAGTAATTCCAAATCCTCGGATGTTTAGCAGGAGCTGACTCCAGCGCGCATCCCTCTTTGCACCAAATGCGAAGCAGAGTCAACTGCCGGAAAGCACGTCCCCGTCTCCAATCACGATCAACTTAATTCTTCAGTCTTCTTTAATCAAGACTACAATTATTATTGCTACTACTACTTCTACAACCTTACACATTTCATCCTACAAGCTCAGCTCCATTATTTGTTTTCTTCATCAAAAGCACATCCTCAACTCTTCCAAGCGTGGAGCCGGAACTGCTGTTCCTGTCAATCATAGTCTTGCAGTGCATGCGGAATATTTTTTTTTCAGAAACGAACCCTTTGGAATGCTTGCTTTGAGTGCTACGTATGTTTGTATGATCGTCTTTGTCTGTGAATGTCACGGCGGAGTGTAATAGGTCAACGCTGTGTGATCCACCGTGACAATTGATGGCTCAAGTTAAGTCCGTTTCCCTTCTGTATTCTCCTCCCGGGCGATGGGTTTGCCATTTCCATAACAGAAGGTGCGCATCCACTCTGTAGCTTCAAGGCAATAACAATATCGAAAATGGGGAATTCTGATTTATCCTCTCTATGTTGTAGGAGCCATGCTGGCGAACTGGCAAACCAAACTGTGTTGAAGCTTTCAATTACATTAATATTATATCTCATGCGATTGCTTGAATGCTTTAAGGCTTCAAATATAAAGGAACAAGGATCGCCCAATCTACTGTAATGAGCGAAAGAGTCGGAGAGTATCGGCGTTAAAAATGTCCAAAAAAGAAGCGCAAAATTATCAGAAGCCCTCGCCCCACCATCATCACATATTACAAGGAATGTCAAGACTATTAGTTATTATCGTCCCCATTAATTCAATTTGAGCAGTGCAATGGACCCTAAACTATAATAGGTGAAGAAGTGGAAATCCTATGCAGAAAGAGGAAATCATAATTCATTGTGCCCCGTGGAAATCTATATAAAAATCTTGGAACAAGTACGCAGGAAATGCCTTAGAATTTTTCCAAAGAAAATCCTCTAAAATGTAGGGCTGAAGGATGACTTGAAGAGCATTTCTTAAGCCCCTCCATTACTAACTGTTGAAGTTGACTTGAAAGCTTAATCTTTTTCTATATACACACACACGCGTGACCTACTATTGGTGCATAATGTTTAGCCTTATATGTAATACATGGTAGAAGCTTATCTCATCATTGTCACGTGGGGAAAAAACATCAAAGTTTGGCAAAATTTATATTGTGTGGAAAGAACCTGACAGGTATGCTGCTAAAATTTTGAGAGAGAACCGAGATTCCACTATACATAGTGAGGAGAGGGACGTCTGTGTAGAAATTTAGAAAAATATCAACTTTGATGTCCACGTGGCCGAAAGTTTTTTTAAGCTAGGGCCACCGCGGCTTTAATAGCTAAAATCCGGACGAAATTGATAGTATTAGGGTCGAATTATTATTATTATTATAAGATTTTAGGTGGGCGCGGAACATGACTCAGGATTTTTCAAGAAAAATAATATTGTAAAATGATGAGGATACAATAATAATCATAATCATACTAAAATTTGCCAGTCCCTCGTATGTAGCTAGATTTTTCCAAGTTGTACCTTTTAAGCAGTACTTACGCATGTAGGCTATATGCAAGCATTGAATTAGATTATGCTGGGGAAACATTGCACCGAACGAATTCCACATGCAGAAGTAAGTTTCGTCATTAGTACACATTCGAGCACATGTTTTCGAAGGACACACACACACACACGTAAGCAAAGTTTTTCCAATGAAAATCCAATTACAATTCCGTGGAAATTGATAGTCGTCTATGATGGAAGGCTAGTGATAATGAAGATGACTATGATGATACGTATAGCGTATGAAGACAACTGCGCGGGCTAATATTATTAAGGATCTGAGGACAGCCAGCATTTACGGTTAGCATAATGCGGATCACATAATGGTATAACATTTATCATACTTCTGAGAATAAGAAGGTAAACAATTATGGTAACGAATGCGAGGCTGAATGTGTGCAGCGGCGACCCTACTCTATTAGTAGTAGTGTAGTACAGTCTCAACCTCAAGCAAGTGATGGGTCGGTGGTCCGATTGGATTTTCATATGCTCCGCGAACCAAAAATTAAAATTATGAATGGTGTGTTATTATTGTTGACGACGCTGTTGGGCTTGGCTATATGGTGCAGGAGGGATGATGAGAGCCAAGAGGAAACAAAATAAATGATGACTGTGATGATTCATCCGTTTCGCCTCCTCCATACTTTTTCTGAGGATTTTTTGTCTTCTTAAACTTCAAGTTTCGAAAAAAAGCAAAGACTCGTTGGAAAAAAATGAAAAAAAACGAACAAAAAACCTATTAGTACTAACTGATTTGAACTATAAGTTAAGTGTATATACAGTGTAGAACACAAGCGTAAGAGCCAGAATACTATATATGAGTTTCTTGAAGGGATACACTATTAGATATACATAAAAATAGATAACAAGTATATACACATGGATGCATACACTGTACCAACAAGCCAATAAGTGCTATTTGAATCTCATCTTGAAAGCTTGCAAGAGTACGTTACCTACTAGATACTATTAAACATATACAAAAATACATATATACATATATATATATATATGTGTATGAATATCTGTATCTCTCTCGAGTTACATTTAATGCACGACTCACAATGAAAAATTTTCGAAAGTCAAATTATTATTATTGTTAATATTATTACTGTATAAGTATAAATAATATTATATAATGATCTTACTACTGTTGCAGCTGTTTACGCAAAGAACCATGTGTAAAGTAATGGGTGCATTATTGATACAAGTATTTACTAGTAATTTATTATTATCATTATTACTATTATTGCTACACTATAAGAGAACAGGCTTCTCCGCCGCATCCTATACTCCTCCGCGTGTGACAGTGAGAACACACGCCATTCGATATTGATTTGTAATAATTTTCGTTATAAAACTCCGTCGTGAGCCTCTTAAAACACGTACATACGTACTTAAAAAATGCATATATATGAAGTTGCCTTGGTTATACATCCGTGAATATACAACATAAAATACAGAAATAAACACGCGCTACATCCTGTAAATGATCCACATGAGATTTAAATGGATTTTACATTTGCATAATCTTGAGTACATTTGAATTCGACTTCTTGAGGACATGAGCAGGCCAGGCCAGAAAGGGGCGATCAGGTTTTGTGATCTTCGCAGATATTGATTTATGAGTGGCTACAGCTTCGAATTTTCCGTCAGAAAAATTCTAACAGGAACCCCTCACATTTTCATAAATATTTTACACAGTGATAATAAAAAATCTGGAATTTTAAACATAGCATTTCATAACTTTTAATGAAGTCGAAAATTACAAATCTGAAAGTTTGGAATCAAAATCAGTAGAAACAAAAGTATATATTAGTCATAAAAATCAATAGAGAAATGATATAATTTAATAGCTTGGAGGTGGAGGAGGTGCTGGTCTGGGGGGTGGAGGTGGGGCAAAGCCTTGAGGAAACCCTTGAGGCGGTCCTGGTGGTGGTGGCGGCATAGGCGGCCAGGAATTCGGCAAGCCCCAAGCCATGGGCATCGGGGGGAACTGCGACGGAGGTGGTGGGGGCATACTCATGTTCGGTGGCATCCCGGGAGGACCCATACCCATATGTCCCATCATGTGAGCAGGCAATGCACTCGGAGGAGGTGGCGGTGGAGGCATCACTGGTGGTGCACTAGGTGGAGGCGCATCCGCAAACAACTGATTTGGTCGATCAGTTTGTGTCAATGGGTTCTGAGCAGCCAGGAGTCTGAGAACACGTCATATTTTACAATCAATTCATGCCAAAATGAATTGCAGTATCAACATACGCATGATTTCTCAATGACATACCGTTCAGCGGCTGATCCATGCCGCTCTCCCTTGGAATCTTTCTTGAAGGCATAGGAAACTGAGATGGGCCTGTTACAAAGGTACTGCCCATTCATGGCATCAATGGCCGCATCAGATGCCTCAAAACTAGCATAGTTCACAAAGGCAAATCCCTTGGAATTCCCACTATCAGGGTCACGCATGATCTGGATCGTTAAAAAAATTATAAACCAAATCATCTTTCGATTAATACAATTAAACTCGATGATACGTACCTTAGGCGTTTGCAAAATGACACCGAAAGCTGAGAACGTATCGTACAGTAATTTCTCATCAACTTCAGGATCCAAGTTCCCAATGAACACATTCGCTCCAACATCCAAGTTCTTTTGATGCGCCGAGGCCTTATTTACCCTCACAGGTTTCCCGTACAACTTTATCATGTTCAGGATTCGTATGGCATAGTCAGCATCATCTTCACTTATGAATTCCACAAAACCGTATCCTTGGTGATTCAAAGAGACCCGATCCTTCGGCATATGAACGTTCACTGCAGAATCGGAATGAAAAACAGCGATATACCACAATTGTCGTCCAGAATAACGAAACTAATAAAATTTAATTCATGCCATTACGAAGGAATTATGCCATTATTACCTACTGGACCCGCCTGCACGAACAGCTCCCACAGGAGGGACTCGGACACCTTTTCGTCCAAGCCACCCACGTAGACGGTGGCATCTAAAACATTCACCCAACATTGATATTTACTTATATTATTTCCGATTAAATTCCTTCAGATTTATTACACAATTCAACGGAAACTGTAAGCAAAATAACATATTTTTCAGGCAAAAATTCCTATATCTGCTCGAAAAGCATTAACGATGCTGCTTTCCTTCGGCAAATGCCACAATGTGGTCAGTGGGCACCGGTACTATACATTAACAAAACGCTCTTACTTCAAAAACCCCTCTCGTAGATAACTACAAAAATTTAGCTACACAAAGTACTCTACCAAAAAAACTCAGAATTTGAAATTTAAAATTAAAAAAATACGAAAAATCATACCTTGATTTCTTTCCGCAATGGGTCCTGCAGCCATTTTCAGGGTCGTTTGAATCTTCGCGGAAGCCTGTCAACGTCAATGCCTACCCAAGCTTTCACGCACTCAATGGGTTGCACATAGACAATAATCTAAAAATGGATTCGCGATCATTAATATTTTCTCGTAGAGTAAAATATTAATCAGGGAAACAATGCCAGAAAAGAATGCATTGGAAATTTTCAATTTGAATTTTAATCATTCAAGATAGCTTGAAATATCATTTTTGACATCAAATGGGTATTATCATCATCACAACCAGGGGTCTGGTTAATCGAATCATACAAATAAAGGACTCCCGTCGAGGCCCTTGAAATAGCGCGCACCTTCAAATCGATGCCTAATTTTCTAGGTCAGTTTCTCTCATCAGCCAGTGTGGTTGTACTCTTGCCTGTCAACTGTATAAAAACTTGTGTGTATGCGTGTGGGCATAAGTTGTTTCAGCAGGCGTGACAGGTTGCACAGGAAGAAATCCTGAAAGTTGCGGTGTGGAAAGTGTTTAAAAATTTAGTGTCATCCCACCACCCACAGCGCATTTAGGCCTAATAGTTTAACATCTGAGGGAATAGATTATACGCTGCATTTCCTAACCAAGTTGCATAATATTGTACACCACTACGAGCTACGAAAGGTTAAGGAGCTGTAGCAGAAAAACCCGCATTCACCCAGTGATTCATCCACTGCGTGGGATTAGAACGCGTGTGACACGTTTGGGGAAACTCCTTAAGATCAAATTGTATTTGTACAATTTACCTCGACAGCAATTAGAGCCTCAAGGCAGTTTGTTATTTTGTAAAAATTACTGGTTACCATGGCAGAGTATGAAAGTGTACTGCTGGTCAAATCTGAAGTTTTCGTCTACAGGATCCCCCCACGAACATCAAATCGTGGTTATCGGTAGGATATGCATACCAAACATTTTCTCTATGTGTCTCTCTCTCTCTCACACTTTACAAACTCTCTAGTCTTTAAAAACTAATGAAATTTTATTTCAACCGCAGAGCAAACGAATGGACTTTAGACAATCCAGATTGGACTGGTCGCATGCGACTGGTGTCGAAGGACAAGACTGTCTACATCAAATTGGAGGATAAAACTTCGGGGCAGCTCTTTGCCCAGTGTCCCATCGAAACTTACCCGGGCTCAGCGGTGGAGCCTGTGGCAGACTCCTCCAGATATTTTGTGCTAAAGATTCAAGATGATAATGGTACTTCTGTCCACAATATAGATCATCACCAGTGGGGTTTCCAAAACTTTTCATGTCAAGGACTTCTTGTGACTTGCATTTTCTCCATATAGGTCGACATGCTTTCATCGGAGTCGGATTTGCGGATAGATCTGATAGTTTTGACCTCAACGTCGCCCTTCAAGATCATTTCAAGTGGGTGCAGAAGGAGCAGGACATTGCAAAGGAGAAGGAAGCTCCGAAACCGTCTTTGGACCTTGGATTTAAGGAAGGGGAAACAATCAAAATCAACATGAAAATAACCGTAGGGGCAAAGAATTGTAACACTTTTGGTCTCGCTTCTGAATTCTAATCTTGTAGTTAGTCTAATTTTTATTAACTTTGTTCTCTCTCGCAGAAAAAGGACGGTTCTGAAGCGAAAGCGAGGTCCAAACCCGCTGGCTCCGGTGGAGGGAGCGGGATCCTCCCACCCCCTCCAGGAGGTGTCAAAATCGCCCCTCCTCCAACTTCTCTATCAGGGCCCAGCCAACGAACTCCAACAAGTTCCCCGTCTCATACTGTCAATCCAGCTGCCACTGCCGCGGCTCCACCGTCAAGCAATACGGACTGGGTCCAGTTTTAGTCATCTCAATCATCATTATTAGAATTCCTTCGAGTCATGAAATTATTGCTGAACGGAGAAATGGGAAGCAGAGGAAGATGAACTCAGTGGAAAACTGGACTCTCCACAAGCTCTCATTAGTATTACTCTAGGAACTGCATGTGTGACTTTTGAACCATCGAAGAACGGAAGTATATATCCCATTTTTAGCGCTGCTTAGTTCTGTACTTCTCTGGAACTCTCGGATAAACTAACATTTTCTCCAAAAATCTTTCTTCCCCTTCCAGTCTTTTTGTTTAGGTCGATCCATGAATTTCCCCTTTAAGTCCGTTATTATTGCCCCTGTATGATTTAGACGTACTGTATCTGATGTATTGTCTTTTTCTTTTGTCGCATTATTCTTGTATAGATTTTAGCCCCCCACCTCGCCCCAACATTTTAATGGACTTCTATGTATACTTTAAGAGTCGGGCGGGCACGTTAATACTTTGTGCACTATTGCTGATGATTATTATCATTACGGTTGAACAAGTGATTTGTCATAGCATTCCTAGCGGAGTAGCAGGACGGTCCCCTGCTGCTCTGAATGCAAGTTCTATAATTTTTAGTGAGAATATAATTGCGACTGTGAAATTTCGCCGGGAGATCTGGCTCTATAGCCGATGTGTATGTATATTAGTACTGCGCACTCGCATTTGCCTATTGCGTGTGCATGTGTATAACTGTGTGCAGACGGCTCTTCGGTGGGAATGAGGTTCTCCGCCTTGGCATATATATGTATATTAAATATGTATGTACATGATGACATACTGAACTGGAGGAATTCGTATGTTACAGATCATTCTAGCCCCATTATGCTAATTAATGTACTTTGTTATTAGGAATTAAGAGGATAAAATTCTATATACGAGTTGCTAACTTTAACAGCTTCCTTGCCTCACGGTGTTGATGCAGATTGTATTGATGTTGATGGTAGTTTGGTGGTAACAAGCTCTACAGACGTAGCAGCACGTCCCCATGGAATCAGTTCAAAAAAATTAAGCGCATCATCGAGGTGAATAAATGAAAGTGATGTGTGTACTACAGATAGTAATACATATATTAAAATGTGATGTAGCAAAACTGAAAGGGCCTCCTACTAGGGCTCCGTACTATCAATCATATATAAATGAAGTTAATATTCAATATAGCTGGAAATGAGTATAAAAAGTATTAAAAAAATAAATAGGAAGCTCAAAAATTTAACCATTTAGTATTTTTCCTCCTCATTTAAACCCATTAGCCGCCTGTCTAGATCTGCGCGACAGAAACATCAAAGTTTTATTTTCTGAGTATTCGTAGAGAAATTACATTGAAAGTGGACACAGAGACATGACGTGAAAGTTGTGTACGTGTTCGGTGAGGACGACGACGACGACGACAGTAAAACGTAAATAATCCACTGGAACGGCGTTCTCCTTTCCCACATCGTCCAATCCAAGCGGTGGCGGTGAACTTGCTGGTTCCATCCAACATTCCCTCCAAGCTATATGTAAAACCCTCATTGAGATCCCCTCAATACTGTGATCTCAAAATGGTAAACTCCCGTCAGTAGAATTCCATCACGACGCGACGGCGGATCCTCTTCAAAACATTTCCGGAGAACTCAAAAATTTTTCCTTTTACCAACAAGTTTTCTTTTTCTTTGGTAAAACTCGAATAAGAACACAGTCTTTGCCCCAATTTGCTTCGTTACATTTTTTGTTCCACCTTAAATACACAACATATTAGGGCTTAAGTGCGAGTGGCTGACTAGAACCCACAGTTAACAAATTTCTCACAATCTGCCTGTCTATAAACTGTAAAAAAATATCCGTCTATCCAGGCATACATATTTTCCCAAATCCAAAAAACGAGATGCTTCCAAATGAATCTCCAAAGGAAATTACATTATAATAATAACAATAATAATATTTATAATATTAATAAGAATAATAATAATAATAGTAGCAATAGTCACAGTAGTATTGATAATCCTCCTGCTTCGCAACGGATCCCCCGTGATGAATGACTGGCAAGTCGTCGGTTAGTGTTCAAAGAGGAAAAATGTCAGCGCCTGGAACCTCCCGACTATTTATAAGAGGAATTGAGATTTATATTCCTGAAAAATTTAAAAAAACTGGACGGGGACCAAAAGCTATTTCTTATACCATCTTCCAATATTAGTGAAGAGATGGCTGACATCTAAGTCTCCTGACTGACACTCGCACGGAATTCGTCCAAAGGGAGACAAGATGACTTTAGGGCAGGGATGGGTTGACAGAGTTGGGAAACTATATAGCCATTATTATTAATCTGGACCGGGAAGGCTATTATTTGGAGGATCTTCTACATTTATATAGATACGAAGAGGACTATTACAGCGCTGGCTACTTCCAGTTTTTACACATATAAGTTTATATTCATAATTTTTCACGTCATCTTAAAATATCCTCCTCGTTGAATAACTCACAACGCCTCTCCGTCGCCACTTCTCCTAGGGAACTATTAGGGGAGGCGTTTGGAGCGGAGGGCTCGGGGGGAAATGCCCAGTTTGAGGGAGCGCATGGCAAGGGCACGGCTGAAATGGCGTGGGGGCGGCCTGGAAGTCAAATCCGGCGGCTCTTCATTCTCCAGCGAGGACAGCATGACGAGTAAGACGCCGAGGACGAGGAAGATAATGATGAGGAGCGTACAGATGTGGAGTCCTGTCCCCGCGAGGAGAGTTTCTAGCTCTTCGAGTGCCTCCTGTGCCCCGCTATGATCCGGCCGGAGCTCCAGCGTGTGCTTAAAGTGCAAAACGGCCTCCTGGTGATGACCGTAGGCCTTGAGGATCTCACCCAGGGTAAAGTGCTGCTGCCAGGCACTCCGGTCCGGGGCTTGGAGCTCAAGAGATCTTCGGGCCAGGAATAGAGCGTCGTCCAGGTACTGAAGAGTCAGTAGCAGACGGGCTAAATTATGAAGAACCTATGAAATGGATAATATTAACAAATTTAGCTACGAAATTCTTGAAAACGTTTGAATATAGCAAGAGTAATTATAGCAAATTGTTATGCATGTGGAGTACAATGATTACTTCTGGGTTGTTAGGTGCGACGGCCAGTGCCCTCCTAAAACACTCAATGGCCCGCAAAGTATGACCCTTGATCCTCCAGAAGTTCCCAATTTGATTATACAGTTGAACAGAGCTTGGCTTCTACGGATTTTCAAAATTAAAAAAATATTTTAATTCCATTCTTGTCAATAAGCTAATTATATTATGAAAAATAATTCCGCAATCTTACATAATGATTTTAATTAAAATCAGTTCAAAATATTTTTACTGTGAATACAACAAAGTGCTACAAACCTCCTTCTTCGCTTTCCGTAGCTTCCTCTCCAAAGTATTCAGATCAATCGTGTCTTTCTTGCTCCCCCGCTTGCGGAACACCATCGCGACCTGCGGCTCCGGGATTTGCGGATGACTCTGCCGATTCGCCACCCCGATGAGCTGGTCATAGTAGGTAAAGTTGGCGGGACGGCCGCAGTCCAGGACCTCTTGCTGTCCCCCATCAAGTAAGTAGTCGTCCTGGGTAACTCCGGGAATTTGACCAGATGAGGCTGAGGACCCCGCGGTAGTCCTCCCTGCACCTGCCATCATGGGACAGTTGGCGCAGTAGAGCTCATGCCCATTCTTAGTCCAGGAGCCCTTGGGTGACAGTACAGTGGTGGCGAGGATGCGTAGCACGAGCTCATCATCCTCTTCCGAGATCCAAAAATCCTGGCCTTTCCCCTCACTTTTATTATTACTATTATTACTCTTCTTATTCGACCCGCCGGTCCCATGGGCACCCTTCCGCTGACCCGCCCCACCGCCGGAATTCACAAAGGAGCCGTTGTTACCCCCGTCAGGATCTTCCTTGAACGGCGGCTCCGGATGAAGGATCCCCTCACCTACTCTCGTACCCCCCGACGGTAACATGAGCGCAGGGTTGGGTGCAATAATATTTCTTCCATCTTCCACAATAAGTTTCCAATGGGGTGATGAAGACCTCGTATTCGTATTCAAAATGTGCAGCGAGAGTACGTACAGGGCCAAGTAGTACGAGTGGGACCAGCTGAAAAAGTCGGATGCTCCACGATTCGCCATGCTGGACCCATTCAATTTTTTGGGTAACCTATCCGCTGCCGTCAGCCAGGATGGAGCGAGTTGTATTCCTTACTACCTTCCCTTCCTTCTCAGGATGCTGCAGCAGACGTTCAATCAAGTTCACTCGGACCTACACAACACCAAATATAGACGGATTAGCCTTATCATCTCCCCTTTTCAAAGTCACACACACACACACACACATATCGGATCACTCTCAATGCAATAAATGCTCTCAGTCAAAAGCCTTTTACGGCTTCACTTGACGCACCCTTGCCAACAAACGTACACACACACATATGCCATAGATAGACTGTCCTTCGAAGTGACCAACGTCAACATTCACATCCATGCCTACAATATCACCTACATGCATTGATACCCCAAAACGCTTTCAATCACCTAAAATGCCTTCGTACACAACATAATAATTCACTCTCTCAAATCTACACAAATTATTTGCAGAGCAAATTTCACAAAAATTCAAACACCACATCATCATGAACATCCTCATGTCTGTAGACCCTCATACATGCGATCACCCGGAAATGAACTCGATAATCTCATGTGTATTTGCATTTTTGCACTTCCCATGTTGATAAACACGTGATAGCAGATACTGCAGTTAGCACCAAATTATAATAATACTCTCAACGGATCCCACTGTAAAAATCCCACTTGGAATAATGCATAACCCCGCACACACATAGCTACATACAATAAATTTTTCCACCGTATAAATTACATACACAGTTCTATACAACGTCGCCTTGCTAAAAACACTGTAGTACTTTAACTCAACAAAATAATAACAACCCTCGTTCCCAGCCAAACACACACACACACACAGTTGAACGAGCGCGAAGAACGTTTCCGTATTTACGCCAATCTCTCACACGTTTATTCTATAACTTGAGTAACAGCAACAACAACAACAACAACCACCACCACCACAACCAACACTCTGCCCGTTCACACATGCACATGCACCTCGGCCCACGTACTTCAGAGTTTCCGATAATAATTTCTCCTTACGCAATACCGTCGTCCATGGACTAGTAATAACTCCAATCAAATTACTGTAGTTTTAGTAATCCTCGCACAATCTCTCAATTCCAAAATATCCCAGGGAGATATCCTAGTACGCCTGTACATATGCAGGTACAGAGGGACCGTACTGGGCTCTATTATGGCATCGGACGGTACCCTATAGCCGTCATAGAGAGGCTGCTGGAATCATGTATGCTCTTCTCGAAGTGCACTGTATGTTATTTCATGCATATATTTAAAGGATGATGTACATCTCACCTCACACAGCCTCATCCGCCTTGTTGTGGATAACTTTCGTACCACTTGAGCTGCAAGGGTAGAAGGCGAGGTTTCTCCCTTCAGGAGCGTGCCGTGCATGCGGGCCGACATACGTTGCGTATATACGCGTAGACCTCGCAGTAAACGCTGCAGTCTAGTCGCTGTCGCCTCGCATCGCAGTCCCATTCACAAACATACACTGTGAGGCTACAGGATCGGCTGGCTCGAAACATAAATCCTGGGAATGTACATGCTGTAGGCGGGATGTTTGAATTTGGACCAATCTGGATCCTCTTAGGACGGCCACACACGAAGCCAGCCTGATGTTGAGCCCGTAGGAAGGCGTGGCTCGACCTTGTTTTAGTATTAAAGGCGGGCATTCTAAGTTCAAATATTTAGAACTTGCCCCGCCTATTAGATTTCAGTCGGGGACCAAATTCACGCCGCTTTCCCACTAAAAATCCAACACATTCTCATTTGCAGGGGATGACGGGGGTAGAAGGGGTATGAATTGAAGGTGCGTATGTGTATGCCATGAAAGAACATAAAAGGAAGGATCTGTAATGGGTTGAAGGGGGTGTGGGCGAGCCCCTTTGAAAGCTAGACAAACTTGAGGGCTGAACCCTTTGTTCCAGCTATGGAATAGTCAGTGAAGACGAGACTCCGCGCCGGCAAAGGCTGAAATACTGACGTGGATGAAACAACGAGTGCAGTGGCAGGCGAGGAGACAGACTGGCCAAGTGCTTATTATTCCAGAGGTGATTCGGCGAGGGACAACTGTGTGGTTTTCGGCGTAAGGGAATTTCGGAGAGAAGGCCAGAAGAAGGGACTGTCATCACAACTTTGCCGGATTTGTCTTCAGAGTTGACTTGTAGAGATCACAGGCGAGCAAACAAAGGCAAGATGAAGTGGACACCGGTGGTGGCGATGACAGCGGTGGTCATAGCTCTGGCATGTGGGCAGGCGACGAAATCCACCTTGGTCCTCCTTGACAACTTGGCCATTAAGGAGACACATTCGGAATTTTTCAAGGATTTACAAAGTAGGTTTCAGATTTGTTTCAGTTTTGGGAGATTTAAGTGGGGAATTTTAGATGATGTGCTGGTGGGAGTTATAAAGTGCCGGTAATTGAGCTGATGGTATGGATGAGATTTTCAATGGAGTCTTGTGATTTTTTTAAAATTATAGGTAGGGGTTATCAACTGACATTTAAAATGTCCGACGATCCGAGCTTGAGTCTGAAGAAATATGGGGTCTGGTTATATCAGAACCTCGTTATTTTCGCACCGGGGACAGATGAATTTGGTGGGGATTTGAGTCCGGAGGCCGTGTCTGAATTTGTTGACAGTGGTGGTAACGTGCTCATTGCTGGGAGTCCTACGGCTGGGGACGCTATACGGGATCTCGCGCCGGAATTTGGGGTCGAGTTGGATGACCCGGGCTCATCTGTCATCGATCATCTCAACTACGACGTGCAGAGGGATGGTGGGAAGGTAGTAGAGTAACTAAATGTAAATATATGAAATGAGTTTCGAAGATGTATAGTTGTAGTTAAAGACCAGTTTATTTGTTTGTAGCACACTACTATCGTCGTGGACCCGGAAAATCTGATTGTGGCGGAGGCTATCGTAGGGTCGAGGAATGTGAACCCGATTTTGTATGAAGGCTCCAGTTTGCTCGTTGATCCGGAAAATCCTCTCGTTCTCGAAATTCTGACTGCATCTTCCACGGCGTACTCTTATGACCCTAGCAAGCAAATCACGGAGGTGAGCCACACTCTTTTGTACACTGTTGTTGATTGTTCTGCAGGTAAGACTTTAGACTCATTGAGGAAATTTTAATTTTTTCAGTACCCACACACGGTAGGCAAGAACACGGTGTTGGTGGCTGGTCTGCAAGCCCGTAACAACGCACGGGTCATCTTCACGGGCTCCCTTGAGATTTTCTCCGATGCCTTCAGCTCATCCCCCGTCAAGAGTGCTCGGGGGAAAGCTGCAGCTCAGGCGGGCAACGGGGCCCTCATCAAGTCCCTGTCCCAGTGGGTTTTCAAGGAGAAGGGAGTCTTAAGACTGAGCAATGTGACTCATCACAAGGCCGGAGAGAAATCCGCCCCTGCCGCCTACACTGTCACCGAAGACGTCGTGTACTCAGTGGTGATCGAGGAACTGAAGGACGGCGTGTGGACGGGCTACACTGGAGATGATGTCCAGCTCGAATTTGTTCGCATTGACCCCTTCGTGAGGACGACGCTAAAGCGTCAGCCGGGCAACTCCGGTTTGTATCAGGCTCGCTTTAAGATCCCAGACGTCTATGGTGTGTACCAGTTCAAGATTGATTACCAGCGAAAGGGTTTCACTTTCCTCAAGAGTGCAACTCAGGTAATGAATTTCCACAGGGACTCTTTTAGGCTCTTATCTGTAGGTTCAGTTAAATAATATTCTCTCAATTTTTTACAGGTGTCAGTCCGCCCGCTCCAGCACACGCAGTACGAACGATTCATTCCTGGGGCCTTTCCGTACTATGCCAGTGCATTTTCCATGATGATCGGTGTCTTCATCTTCTCCTGCGTCTTTCTTCATTACAGAGAAAAAGATAAGAGCGAATAGAGAATCGGGCTAATGAACTTCAGAGGCGTATTAAATTAAGAGTATGGTTCCCGGGAGCATTGCTACTAAATTGCTCTGCTAAAGTCAGAATTTTGTAAGAGCAGAGATGAAAATGTGATTACTTTATTTCATTGTACTACTACGTTTCGTTCAGCCCTTCATTTTTGTCCCTCAGCATATTCACACACCAGTTCTGTTGTTGTATTCTCCTTGTTGTTGTTGTTATTGGACTGAAACGTATGAGTGTGTTTATGTTCACGTAGACCCAATATAATAGCTATATTTATTACTACACTGCAAAATTCATGCAATAAATTCGAGTGCGTGACAGACAACTCCGACACATTGTGTATAATACAAGCTCCCATCTATATTCTCCAGGGATCACATGCTATCTATTGTCCAATATTGGTGCTACGCTATTTCAAATCCGCGGTCAAAAACTTGATTCGGGATCCAAGAGTGTTAATACCATTCAAATACTGGGCAAATAACAGCTCCAAAATGAAAAACTGTAACACTTTTTCCAGTTCTCAGCATCGAACTCAGTTTTTTTATTTCTTAAAACATTTAATATCGAAACATTGCCATTATTCCGTCTGAGTGTACAACATACTTCCAACGATTTCGATAGGAATGCTATAATAGCTTTAACATCACGGCACGTCCCGGTTCTACTAGGTTCATGGGTCTAAGTATGAATTTTTTGAATTTTCAAATTGAACTTGACACATGCACGAAGAGTCCACACGTTCAAAATATACATACATGCATAACAATCTAAAGTTACGGAAAGGATATGTAACAGTACACATTTTCCGGCCTATAAAAACAACTGAGGAACAGTTGAAGCTGCTGCTAGAAGTAAATTTTCTAGGAAAAAGCACACAAGCCTCATATGAGCAATTTGTTCAACTGATCCAGAAGTTCGTAGCAAACACTTTGCTCATGAAAGATACAAAAAAATAAATGTTGTATTAATTCATCGATATGACTACATGGAGATCCGGCGCTTAATACCCTACTGCTATTAATGAACTGTCGTCCTCAGCCTTCATTCCCAGTTTTCTGTGCTGCATTCCGAACCGATCGGCTCCAGCGAGTCTTGACTTATCCGCCGCAGCCCGGATGATGATCGATGAGAGGAGATGGGCTCTTCTGAGGGGAAGGACTCTGAACTGGATATGATTTCACCGTCCTCCTCAGGGTAATTGTTCCGATAATTCCTCGCGCTGGTCGAGTTTCTCTCTTCACCCCCTTCCGCATTTGGCTCTCCCACACTCGGTGTCCTTCCCAGTATGTTATCATCACTACTGATCGTGGATCCATTCTCATTCCAAAAGCTGCTGAATCAGTCACAGACAGAGACGAGATCAGATTTTCCATTTTTTCACCTCTTATGAGAAATTCTACTGGAAGGAAACTCACTGCTTGGAAACTCCAGAGACCCTGGAGTCATCCTGTGGTTGTGAGACGTCCCCAGCGCTACTCTTCCGTCTCTCCCTCCGATGATGGCTGCGATGATGCCTCTTGTGCCGGCTCTCCGTCGATTCCCTGTCATTCAAAGACCCACAGTAAATTTCACATTACATTTGCCTCCCGGAACAAACGGAGAACCGGATCTGCCCACCGTTCCGACAAGCTCATCTCCAGTATCTCCAGACCTCATCTTCAGTTACCTCCGATCCAATGATCCGGATCTCCGATCTCTGGAACCGGGCCGTCGATCCCTGGAAACGGGTCGACGATCCCTGGATTCGGGTCGACGATCCCTAGACGCGGGCCGTCGTTCCCTGGATCCAGCCTTCCTATCCCTCGACCCAGACCGCCTATCCCGTTCGTCCCTCGAATACCTCCTTTTACCATAGCGATCCATATCATACTCCTCACGCCCACGTCCCGGCGATCGCTCACTCGGCCCGGAAATCACAGAGTAAGCCTCATCCTCATGGTAGGAACGATGATCCCCCTTTCGATCACGACTCCTCTCACTGCCTCGACGCCGCTTTTCCCGTGACCGAGACCGTTCCGAGTGCCTTCGTTTCTTCTTCCGTTCATCCTTCCCGCGCTCCTGCCCCCAGGACAGGAAAAAAAATCCATTAGAAATCTCGGATCCGCCATAACACAATCAAATTCACATATTCCACACACCAGCGCGGTGTTGAACAAACCTTGGATTTTTTCTCATCCTTCTTCCCCTTGGTCCTCCGTCGATGTCTCCCACTCTTCCTCCCGACTTCAAGCACGGAGCTGACACTGGACGCCCCTTCCAGTATCACTACTGGCGCTGGTTCAATTTTCCGCCGCCTCTCCTCCTCCACCGCACCGCCCGGCCGCTTCGGCGGCCGTGTATACTCAAACTCTAGAAAAGTCTCTTCCTTGCGGGCCTTTTCCTTTTGGATCAGGTTCAGGATCCCCGGGGGCAGATGCTTCCTTTTTTCCGAATCCTGACCAGAGTGTTCAATGAGCCCTCCCTCATCTGTCAACGTTTTACTACTACAGGATGGCCCCTCGATCGCATCCTTCACCGGTCCTTTGCCCTCTTCCGCATTCTTCGTAGCCGTCCGCACTGTCCCCAACGGATTGACAATGTCATCGCACACTTCGCTCAATTCTCCCGAGGAAAGGGCACTACTGGGGTTGTTCGGACAGGAAATAGGAGGGGCACGCAGGGCCTCCTCTGCACCTCCACCCTTGGCACATTCCTGGAAGAAAAACCAAAAAGGATACGCAAATTAGTTCATTTCCAGTCACCACGACTTGCTCACAGAATCCACCACAGTGCTCCGTCAACTATGTCCAATCCCTCGGAGGCTCGATTGTTCCGGGCGCTGCTGGAAGTTGGAAGCAAACATGATCCCAGCACACTCCCGGTTCGAGCCATCTCCGGGACGGGGGAAGCAGAAGGAAAAAAACTTGACCATCTTGTACGGAACGGAAATACCCGCTGAAGAAGGGATACCCAGTGGACGTCATGGGGAAACTTTGTGGCGAGAGCTGAAGAGGCCATTATTATCAGTACAGCCGTTTGTCGCGAGTCTACGTCTTCGGAGTAGCCGTGGTGGTAGTAGGATAGAGGCAGGAGTGTAGCAGCAGTAATAGTTCCGGCGACAGGGTCAAACTTCCCGCCCGGCGGAACCCTCACCGAGGAGCCAATGGCACAGAGACACCTCCGTTCAGCAACGCTCAAACACACTTACAGCCACACACCCGCAGACTCTAGCAAACGTATAAGAGTTCCCAGAAATGAACTGAATGGAACCATTATTCATGTCTTTCTCAATTCCCTTCGGGCCGATGACATGCCTTTATTCCATCACCATCCAAGAATAACAAACAATACCTTGTTTACATTCTTGTACTACTACAGGCTTAATACACATAACAAGGCTCCTCTTCCACCTCCAACAACGCTCATATGATCGTCGTCGTCTGTCCAAGTCACGACGGCCACGGGAAATATACAAGTTTCTTAAAAACAGTCGTAAATTTGTTCAACTAATAGTAAAATATCAATAATAATAATAATGTTAAGAATAATTACAACTGTCATAAAGAACTACTATGCATATCCTATATCACACTAGAATTTATAGATAGCACGCATATTTCATATAAAACCGAATTTTCCACAAAATCTCAGTCCAATTTACATATGCGTACGTCTTAAGTAATTTTATGATGCATGATGATGACGAAGTTCAAGGTAACGGTAAACCCACTTCCTCATCCCACAAAATCCTCCTCGTGACCATTAATGATGAGTGATGTAACAAACCGTATATATGCAATCACATCCAGGCAACGCTATGACGCTCCAGAGTGGGAACGTGGGAAGTAATACAAAAATTATATCGTCATCCTCACTCAGTACATTGGGATTCCCACATGGTGCTGGGGCCCATTATAGTGAGGGGGCGGGGGAGCTCCGCCCGATCCTAAATGGGAGACTGGATCGGGCGGTTACTCTCAGAGGACAGAGATAGTCGTGAAGCATAGGATCGTATGTAATAAAAGTATTTGTGATGGCATCATCATCCATTAAACCCTGCAAAAAATTTACAGAAGCAACGAGGATGGAGGGAGACACTGCCTTCTCCAAAATAATTTTGAAAGAAACCAAAAAGCAGAGAAACATAGCTTTTAAAGGGACAAAATATAAATAAATATATACTATTCTCAAGCCACGTGTCGTAGTAGTAGTATTCATCAAATAGGGAACAACTCTTATAATTTCTGAGCAAAAGAGAAGGAAATAAGCTGTATGGGGAGCTCAAATCACCTGATCCTCCGGAATAGTTTTCCCCATCCCATCCCTCCCATGACTCCCACCCCCCCGGGAGTAGAGACCGGTGAGGAAGGATGACATACCATAGCCTTCAGTGGAGAGTTCCCCTATTCGAGCCGCCCTCTCCACAGTTGTCGGGGACGGGAGCCTAGAAACATCAAAATGGAGTCATACGAGCAAATTCTCGAAAAAATTAAATAAAAGGCGTACAGTGAGGGACAATCTTAGTCTTTTTCCCTGGTCAGAAAAGTCAAGGGCTATTAAAGACATTCCCGATGAAGGACATACCGAGCTCCTCCTTCAGGCAAGGGGGTCATTTCGCCATAAGATCCTCCAGACCGCCTCCGGCTTCTACCTCCTTCCAGGATCCGCTCGTGCTGAGGATGATGTTGATGATCCGACCCCAGCGAGGCTATGCTGCTCACCCTGGAGCCACTCCCCACGAGCGAGCTGGGTCGGCCCGGGGGGGAAGCATTTCGCCCACTAATGGAACCGCCCCTTGACGCCCCACGGAGGATGGGGGAGAAAAGGCTGGTTAAATTCGACATCAACTCACTCTGGCTCAGCCTATCCTTCCCCTGTGCTATGAAGGAGTGAGCTATGATGGAACTGATTTCCACTTTGACTGGCTGGGGGACATGGGCTAAAGCCTCGGCAATGGGATTACTGAAGAATCGAGCCGCGGGAGTCGGTCGATCCCCATTAGTTCTGCTCTCCTCTAAATTTCTCGCCGGCGGCGGGGGGCTCGGGGGTCGGGTGACCCGTTCAGCAGGTGGAGGGAGTGGAGCTGCAGGGCGGAGTTTCTGGCACGCAGATGATTCCAACAGGGCATTCAGGGCAAAGGTCGTCAGGTTCAACTTCTTCATCACATCGCTCGTGCTCACGTTCGCACGGAGCTGTTGAAAAAAATATATGATAATACAACCACTATAAATTAACAATAGCAGAATTTAAAATAACACATAATATACGTAGTACATACTAATATTAATATAAACATCAAGTAATACGAGAACATAACAAATTTATTCCCCGTGATAATTCTCTCGATCATTAGCAAATAGGTGAATCAGAATGGCGGAATGGAAAACATGGTTTAACTTACTATTGAGTAGAATTTATCACGGCATTGTTGCAACAGCGTGACAAACTCTGGATCTTTGAGCATGCTGAAGGATTTCCTTGCCGCTTCAGCCTCCAGTTTCTCCGCCTAAGAAGGGGAAAATCCACGATGATACTGTCGAAGGTTGCAACGGAATGACAAAGGGATATTGCCGGAATACAAACTCACCTCTCTATACGAACATTTAACTTGGTGAGCCAAAAAGCTCAGTTCATCCTCCAGGTTGAGCATGAGGCGGAGGACTTGAACAACGTCCAACCCATCATAGTCAAAGCCCTGCGACTTCCCCGAGGAGGCGTTCGATGCTACGGACTTGGCTGCCTCCACCACAGCTGCACTAATTTTCTGACCCGTGTAACTGAGCCAAGTGTTCTTGACGTCATCAATGGTCACTTTCGGAGCTAGAGAAAATCAAGGAGAGAATCACCATTAGTGACACTGGCAAGACTTTCAGCATTTTTCTACGCGTCACTTGCTCGTCACCCTTACCAGGAGGTTTCCTCGCACCCTCAGATCCAGAAGAAATAGACATGGACTTGGCAGAATAGTCCTCCGCCATCAGCGGGGCCCGAGTGATTTCTGGACCCGGAGGATTCTGTCCCGCCGGGTTAGAGGAACCAGCTCCAACTGCGGCCATGGAGGAAGGGGCATGAGCTTGGGAGTGTAATGGGGCGGCCCGGACTTGCGGTTGCACCACTGGAGAGTGGGCTGGCGGTTGCACCGGCTGCGACAGTGAAGCGTGGATTGGCGGCTGCACCGGAGTAGGGGGGAATGGTGGAGCAGCGTACGGGTGAGCAGGTGGGACGACCGGTGGATAACCAGGAGGTCCCGGGTAGGTCTGAACAGGTGGGGCGTACATCCCTGGGACAGGTCCCATGGGCGGAGGAATTCCCATAGCCGAGTGCCCCATTGGGGGTAGCGGATGAGCCGGGTGGAACATGGGAGACTGTGGAAGTAAACCGGGCGCTACCGGTGGTGGTGGTGGCGGCACAGAGCGAGATCCTTGAACTGGGGCAGGCTCCAAGTTCGCACGTCTCAAAGTCTCCAAATCCATAGAGTACTTTTTCCGGATTGCTTCCCTATAAAATGTTCAAATAAAATACTATAACAGTCCAACGATTGAGGAAATCAATAATAATTAGTTACTCCCACGTGCTCGTTCACTCCTTACATTTCGTCCGCAAATTCCCTTTCGAGGAAATCCTCACTGAACTTCTTCCAATGGATCTTCCAATCTGGGGTGTAGTCATAGCTCTCTGCGTCCTCACCCTGATCAGTAAGCTCCTGGTAGCGCCGCTCCCAAAAGTTGGTCCATTCATCAGCATACAGTGGGTGTTCCTCAGGCTTCTCCTCCAGCTTCTTCCGCTTCTGAGCAAACATCCTCTTGAGGCTTTGGGGAAAAAATCATATCAACATCATTTCATGAGCAAAACGGAAGGTACAATCTCACGGAATCACTTAAAGAGCAACAACTTACTCCGCCTCATCGTCCTCCTTTAACTTCCACCGGGACTGGAGGTCCGTCGTCCACTTTCCCGTAGCTTCCAACGTGAGTTTCTCCTTAAAGATGGCTGTGTCAATATCTTTAAGCTTCTGCTGAAGACTCACGCCGCCCTTGGGGCTCCGGCTCCGCTTCCGCCCCCCATAGTCATCCGCACGCTCCCTGGAGGACCGTCTCCGGTGAACCGGGGATCTGGAGCGAGTTCTAGATCTCCGATTGTGGTGGGTGTGATAGTGACGTCCCCGTGGGGATGGGGACCTGGACCGCCTATGCGACGGCCTTCTGTAGGGTGAGCGGGATCTGGACCTGGACCTTCGAATACGACGTGGGGATCGGGAGCGGGACCTGTGCCGACGCCCTGAGGACTCCTCACGGCTCCTAGGCAACGTTGTACCCGACGATACGGAACCCTTCCGTCTAAGGTCTGCTGAACAGAGAAAAATAGCGACTATTTTATTATTTTTATCATTTAAATAATTGATTTAATTGTTTTACATATTTTTGATTTAAATTTGTTTAGTAATTCCAATTTAATTTAATATTTCTAATTTAATGAATTTTAAAAAAAAATTTCGCAGCGTCTTGATGGAAAAATAGCTAAATACATTTAAATCCTAAATAACATACAATAGATATTTAATTACAATCCTAATATCCTAAACATCGCTCACCCTTTATTTTATTAATCTCTCGTTTATCCTTTCCCCGCTCTTCCTTTCCAGAGATCGAACTTTCCCGCCGACTAGATTCACTTTTGTCACTGGTCTTGGACCCTGATTTGGCCCCACTGTCGTCCTTCTGTTTGGATGACATCCCAATTACGTTCAGAGCTACAAAATCAAAAAAAAAGCACATATATAAGAACAACTACAACAAGCATGCTAAAAACTATTAAAAAAGTTTCCTCACTCTTAACTCTAGGTGCACACGTTCAATCATCCCCAATTCGAATATCGAATAATACTCCCGCCGGAGAGAGAGAGACCACTTACAGGTTTGTGCCAAACTGTTCCGATGCTTCGCACTTCGTATGTGAGCTCCCAATTGTCGTTTGTCCGTCAGGTGCTCATCACACAAGTTACACTTTGCCTAGAGCGGACCAAAAAAACCGGTTTAAAACCAGTAAACTTGAATATGTTTAACACTTTTGTTAAGGAAGTGAGGCCCATGACCTCGGACTGGGACAAAACCCTCACCTGGAAGTTGGCCTTGTCATAATTACAACCCCTGCGAACTTGGAGGATATTTTGAAAGCAGTCTGGAGTCTCCCCGGGCTTTATGCGCAGTTTAGCATTCAAGAGGGCCGCACCCTGGAAAAACAAAGGAAAAGAGGCTCCGTTGGAAAAGCTGTAGAGACACCACCACCACCTCATCATCATCATCAACGTGGGGGAGTAGGAGGGGTCATCCTAACGCATGTAGCAGTCACAAACGAAATTTTCATCTTTCTGTCTTTTTCATTAAATCTTCCCGCCAAAAACACTTCCTGCCTGCCGAACCTGTGGAAATTGACTGAGAGAGAGGCTGTTTTCATACATAAAAATAAATGAACGGGCCAAATCTACTAAAACATTTATGATATAATTATAACTACTATTAAATTCAAAAAACAAATCTACAAAATACTTACACAGAACTCATCCAACTGATCCGGATCCAATGCCGTGGAAGTGATCTCACTATCCTGGAGGTCATCCTCCTCCCCATCCGGATTGCTCACGTTCCCAATAAAGCTTTCATCATCATCGTTCGCCTCCAGCGAGGCTTGAATCAGGTGGTAGTGTTTCTCCTCGTGATTCTCCGGGATGGAGGGGCAGGCCTGGTAGTAGGGCTCCTTCTCCGCCCCACGGAACCACTTGCCGCACTTGAGCATGATGGCGTCCGCGTGGGACACGGTCGTGTCCGCCATGTCCGCCAGCTGAATACTTTCCTCCGTGAGGAGTATGCGGAGGACGGCCGTGGACATTTCGTTCACTTCGCACTCCTTGATCGGCGGCGGCGGAGTGTCCGTCGGGGCGGAGCCCACACTCTCGGGCTCATCCTCCTGCTCCGCACCAGCGGGGAAGATGTCGTCATCCTGAACGCCGAAATCATGGTCATCCACCGTCGCGTAAAATACCCGCTCCGCCTTGGCCTTCTTTCGCTGCTCCTCCACGTCAAGGCGCTCCATGGCCGCCTTCTCCTCCGGGGTCATGGACCAGGAGTCTTCCTTGGCCGCGGCGGTAGT
Source organism: Pseudobourletiella spinata (assembly GCA_009870155.1). Taxonomy (NCBI): domain Eukaryota; kingdom Metazoa; phylum Arthropoda; class Collembola; order Symphypleona; family Bourletiellidae; genus Pseudobourletiella; species Pseudobourletiella spinata. The sequence continues at coordinate 29,347 of WJFA01000687.1, forward strand.
GATGAGTCGACGCTTATCAAATGTCATCTTGTTCAACTTGACCGGAGGTGCGAGTGGGGTCGAGGAGGATGCAATATTTTCCTGAATCGTCTGCACTTGTCTCTTTCCCTTGGGGATCCTGGAACAGTGTAAAAATTGGAGATCAAAGTGAGATTTTCCATTCCAAAAATTTCAAGGATTTCAAATATACCAACACGGGTGGGACTTACCTAAATTCAGAATACATGAGCGTCGCCTTTTTCTTTTCCTCCTTTTCCCGCTCTTTCTTGTGGAGCTCCTCGAGCCGTTTCTGCTTCTCAGTCGGCGTCTCCGTCTTGGGTTTCTCCCGCACAATCTCGCGCTGACGGAAAAGGTCTGCATTCTCCGGCCGTTTTTCAAAGGGCAGGATCCTTGTCCCCCGCTCACTATACTTTTCCTTGCGCTCAGGTAGCCTGTTGTTCCGATCCTTTTTACGCTTGCGCTCCTCCGCGCGGTGGATCCGATCCCCCTCCAGCCAGTGGGGCCCTTGCTTCCGCACGTCGTAGAGGACGACCTTGCAGTGTTTCAGTTTAAATTTTTTCTTGTAGCGACGGAAGTCGGGGTCAACGAGTGGAGCACGAGGGACTCTGACTTTGAATTCTGGCGGGAAAGAGACTTCTTTGCGCTCAGGGGGGAAGGAGACTTCCTTGCGGGCGGGAGGGAAGGCGACCTCTTTGCGCTCGGGAGGGAAGGAAACGTCTTTGCGCTCGGGTGGGAAGGAGACTTCTTTGCGGTCGGGAGGGAAGGAGACTTCCTTGCGCTCGGGAGGCAAGGACGTCTTTTTCCGCTCGGGAGGCGGGGTGGCAAGGATGGCATTTTGGGGCAATTTCTCCGCCGCGCTCGCCTTTGGAGTGTCTAGAATTACCACATCATCATCATCATCGTCACTCTTAGTTTTCATGTCTACTTTGGCTTTTTCAGGAGACACAGTAATGACTGGAATGGTGTCTTCGGATTTTGCTACTATTCTACTAAGCTCACTTGGTTCGGCGGCGGTGGTAGTGGGTTGACTACCTGCCGGTACGGCTTCTTCCGCACTTTGGTTCGCTGGTGGCACCGCTTCGAGCTCCGCAGAAGAAGAAGCTGGAGCAGGCGCAATGCCTGTAGTTAATGTATCACTGGTAACTTTGTCCCCGGGAGGTTCTACAGTAACACCATCAGTAGCACCACTCTTTGTTATGTCAATCACATTAACGTCAACTTTATCAGTTTTGACTCCGATCGATACGACGGTATTTTGAGTTGGTCTTTCTGACTGGGATGGAGGCTGAGGCGGGACAATTTTACTTGAAGTAGGAGTGCTTTCGGAGTTCTTATCAGTTTCACACGGCGCGGGAACTTCTTTGGTGGCGGAATCGATTTGATCAGTTACGGATTTTTCAGAGGCTCCTATGGCGTTTGCCGTTTCGTCGTTATCCTTTTGCGCATCGATTGTCTTATCACGGTCTGGGAAACGTTCTTTTGAATTTTCCTTTTCGCGCTCTTTATCACTTCCCTTATCACGTTCCTTTTGGCGCTCTTTTTCAAGCTCATTATCACGTTCCTTCTGGCGCTCTTTTTCAAGTTCTTTGTCACGTTCCTTCTGGCGCTCTTTTTCAAGTTCTTTGTCACGTTCCTTCTGGCGCACTTTTTCAAGTTCTTTGTCACGTTCCTTCTGGTGCTCTTTTTCAAGTTCTTTGTCACGTTCCTTCTGGCGCTCTTTTTCAAGTTCTTTGTCACGTTCCTTCTGGCGCTCTTTTTCAAGTTCTTTGTCACGTTCCTTCTGGCGCTCTTTTTCAAGTTCTCTATCACGTTCCTTCTGGCGCTCTTTTTCAAGTTCTCTATCACGTTCCTTCTGGCGCTCTTTTTCAAGTTCTCTATCACGTTCC
>WJFA01000688.1:0-31199 GCA_009870155.1 Pseudobourletiella spinata
GGTAGTAGCGACGGGCGGTGTGTACAAAGGGCAGGGACGTAATCGACGCAAGCTTATGACTCGCGCCTACTGGGAATTCCTCGTTCATGGGGAATAATTACAATCCCCAATCCCCATCACGAAGGATGTTTGTGCAATCGTACTAATATATTTTAAGTCCCTTGCCCAAATTTCATTAATGAAATTCACTTTGATGTATCTACGCTTAAATTTTCGTCTAATATCTTTGTGAAGCGAATATGCCGTGATTTTTGGAGTTCTGCTTCCACCTGCTTTGGTTATGATAAGTTTTTGCAAATTTTGAGGAAACCACGCAAGCCAGTATATGCTCCAGCAAACTTTTGGTTTAAATACTTGGACTTTACACTCGTCATTTCCTAATTTTCTGACAGCAACTTTTTTATAAGTGATCCGTAGCAGTCTAACAGATTGACTGATTTTTGCACACGGAGTTAACTGTATTTAAGATATTAATTTTTCCGGTTTGGCTATACTGGAAGTTTCAAAATTCGAAGCAGTGACAAAGAAGCAATTCGAATAGCCCATATTTTTTTGAGCTGAGTTCTTACAAAAAAGAAATAGGTTGCAACAAACGTCGATCTTATTTCCCACGCCACATGTTACACAAGTTGAATTGTACACACGAAACGTTTTTAGACACCCCTGCACTGAGAAGGGGCGTCAGTTTAGGTATGACTACCATTTTTAAACACCCCTGCACTGATAAAGGTAATGTTTATTTATCACATCTGGTTTGTGTAACTGCAAACCCTCGGAACAGAAACGTTCGAGGAATTTCTCATCTCTCACTGTCAAATCAATCCCATCTCCGAAAATCCATATTTGAAATATTGTGACACATATTTGACATGCAATCATATTCCAAACATTTGTGTGATTGACGAGTTTAACATGCGATTGTCAATTTTGCAACTGTGATCAATTTTTTTGCACCTGGGCAATTAAATTATTACGCAGGGGTAATTAATTAGAGGTGGATTGCACACCTTAGGTCAAATTCCCTCTTAACACACTACTCTCGTGCCATGTTTTCCCCTATATTCTGTGCTAAAACTTTTACACAAATGTATTTGCTCTATCCAAAGAGTTTTATCTAACGGCTGGACCTTTTGGAAGAGCTTGTCAATGAATTTAATACATAAAATTCAGAAAATTTTCTTGATATCGTTCCTGTGAATAGTACATCCGTTTACGTGTAAGTGAATAGTTACACGTACAGATAATCTTTTAGGGAGTTTAGTCAACAAATATAATTCAATTTACACATTTTTCCTGTTGGCGGTGGTGCCCAGATAATTGAACTAATATTAATTGGTATAATAATAGTATTATATATTATAATATATTATATTATATATATATATATATAATTAGTTTGGTCTTGTTTGAAAGAAAATTAAATTTTCTAGGACGTATCTTTTTAGTTTTTAAAAATCGGTTGCATTTGCAGAGATAAAGGAATTACAAAATTTTGAAATGAAATTTTGGGTTCAAATTTTTCGAAATTCGAAAAAATAAAACTACGGTTTTTAGAAAATTTGATTGCATATCAAACAAAAAAAATTTGCGAAAATCAGCTGGAAATTGCCCGAGATAAAAATTCCCCAACAAAATCAGACAATTTACCCCATATCTCTGGTACCAGTGGAAACTTCGGAAGCAATTAAAACAAGCGAACTGCATGCGGCGTCTCAGTTTAACATGAGACAGACATATTCCCGTTGCAAAAATTTTAATTGTTAAGATTTCGATTGAAAAAATCCGTCATTGCATGGCAATCACTAAAAAGGTTTCAAAAAGCACGTGCCAGCTCAGTTTCCTTTTAATCTTAGATATGTGAATGGGGCGCAAAGATATAACTTTGGTGAACATCTAGAATGTTTGAGGCATATCGCACCCGGTGGCAATTAAATTGTGTTCCGTTGTTGGAGCGGCACACACAAACGCTTGTCTTCCTCACTCAGTGCAGTGGAGTGATGGGAACATCACACCAGTGACGAAGAGGAGAGACGAAGCGGAAGCGTAAAGGAGTAAGTGTGTGCTTCCTATTTACTTCCATGTTCCTGTCTTCCTGCAGGTGCATACAGGAAGGAGTATGTAGCGTGCTGTGTAACTATATAGACTGTGTGCCTTGTTACACAGTCAAAGCCTGTATGCACCTGCTTGAGGACTGGAACATAATTTTGGAATATACATCTGCTACAACTTACCAATTATTTTACATAGTTACATATAGAGATTTGTAGTTCCGTCGTCAGGAGCTTTATATCACTAACTTCCCCCTATTTTTGACAGCTTTATGTACCCCTGCTTCCTGCCGTGGTGGCTATAGTGAATGTGTCCAATGCGTTGACATATGAGATCGCCGGGTAGCTTAGGCGGCGCATACCATCTCTATTTACGGCAATGAAAGGGATAGCAAGGTGTTGGAAACCACGTATACGCGTGTATTCTTATGACGTGTAAAAACCCTACCCTTTGTTACTCTCACGTTCTCTTGACTGTGCTAGATTCCTTTGGGGCCATTCCGTTATAAAGTCAGGGATTGAGAGGGAAAGAGTAAATGCTTCAATGTTATGAGTGGAATGAAACCACGTAATTTTTTCGCAGACCTACCCTAGTTTCATATTTTTATCTTTTCTCCCTGTGACTGACAATGCTACGTTCACAGCGGGTCGACGCGAATTAACCTGTAGTAGCATGTGATGTAAATCAAATTCTACCCACTGACATTTGGACGTCAAACGAAATGCGTCAAAATACCAAAAAAAGATTCCCCGTAAATTTTTTAATCGAATTTAAAGTTTCAAAAATTGATATGAAGGTAATTTGACCCTGCATAGAAAACCTCCAAATGTTAATCAGAACTTTTAATGCATGAGTATGATGTTCAGTACTTTTTCACGCACCAAGAAAGAATAGAAGTGATCAGGAACCGCTTTGGAAGAAAATCAAAAGGACGCCCCGAGTATTCGAACACAAAATCCAACACGTCTATCGCCTCTTCCTTCACCAACTCACTGCTAGCGTTATTTCCCAGTGGCGTTTAATTTGGCGGGCTTTATATCTAAAGACTTGCAATAAAACAACGTCAATTTCAAGCTGAAACGCTGGAGTGAAAACTATGTATTGCACTGTAAGGAGCCAGGTCGTGTGATATCTTTAGCATAATTTCTTAGCCTCAACGCTTATAAAAACGCAAACAAAACAAAACGAACCAGTAAATGACAATAAGTGAATGCCAAATAGACTGGAGTTCAAAATAGAGCAAGAGGACACATTTTATTAGAAAACATAAAACAAAATCCAAGCACACTGCAACTGTGTACCGCTGTCATTACATTCTCCATTCTGGCTACCCGAGACCCGAGAAAAGCAAAATTAATCTAAACCAGGGCCCGTTTCACTAGCATGTTTGAATTACAAGTTTGTCAAGGATGTGGTAAGAGAGCTTGTATGTTGTCATTCCATAACCAAGGAAGAGTGGGAACTTGAAAAATATTTCCCTGTCATTAACATTTCGCCGGCGATTGGTAGCATGAATTGACACTCTCGTCACATCTTGACCTACATTAGTTAACAAATATCGGTGGCAATTACGAAAGTCTACCACTATACAATTAATACAGTTTGTTAGCACTTGCAGAACGGGGAGCTGTGGAACAACGTTGCCGAGTTGGAAAACTGTTTTACTTACACTGCCGTGGTGTGGTAGTAAAGTTCGTATATAGGCTCTAAATTCTTTGTCGGAAACACGTTACATTTAATGCATAGCTCCAATCATTTGGAACAGTTACAAAGTTGAAATATAGAATTTTTTATACTTTCATGTACAAGTTCACAAGCACTCCCCGTTGAATTGCTCAACTTGCTTTAAAATTGGAATACATGTATCTGGTGCTTGAGAGTCACTACTTGCTCGCTGTCGAAAGCCTGTGTTATTGTAAGCTTCGCATATGGTCTCATAAGTCTTCTCGCTCACATTTATCCCACATCTTCCGATGTGAAATTTCACGTATTTTTTCCGCTGTTCCCCCATTGCCGAAAGTTGAACTCGGGAGCAAATACAGTGGTAAATAGTCAGTGGTTAATAAAGTTGGAGTTGATTTTTATGCCCATTCATGATTTTTCACGTTTTTGCAGCGTAAAAGCATGCACGGTACTTGAATCGGCATTAAAGTTGATAATGGAGTACCCACCATTATGACAGCGCCGAGAAAATGTTGTTCAATGTAGGTAAATTCGTCAAAGACGAAAATCTTTGCCCTTAGAAGTTGTATTCCTCGAACACTAAACCGAAAGTCGACAAATTAATTACGAAGGCTCCCTTAGTTAACAAGATGGTACAGTGAGATTCCGGACAGTCTTAATTGCGTCCGCCCCATTACGCGTGTATGAACAAAACTCACGACAAATTTTCTGGATTTTTCGTTTCATATTCTTGAAAAAGATTAATGCTTGAAATAATTTTGCTCTTGCCAGTGCCAGGCTGTGAGGAAACTATTAAGCTTACAGGATTATTTAGCTGTGACTAAATTGACTTTCTCAATAGAATGTCCACTGATGACCCAACAGGGAGGTCTACCCTTTCCAGCCCTGTTATACAGTGAAACCATTATAGGCTCTGCCTCCTCCCTTTTTTCACCTACCGAAATCATGATAAACCTCTCTTTAGCATTATGGGGTACCACTAGCCTTCCGTATGCCGCTTTTTCATGGGATATTCCAACTGTCTCCTTAGGCGTGTACGCAAAATGCGTGGACAGCCCCAAAGTCTTTTTGATGTTTAAACTTTGATGGAATCGATGCCGATGACGAAGACCTACGCCGCTCGGGCAAGTACACTAGAATATTTTTCGCCAGCTGCTGGTTGAGCTCCGTCACAAGTAAGGAACATAGGAGTACTGATGTAACAGGGGCCAATTTGGGACATCAGGTAGGACGAATATTGGTGCACCTAGCCTGAAGCGCTGGTGAAAGCGCTTTCAAACGCGCTATTGGATATGCCTATGCGCGCAAGAATTTAGGAGTTACATACGAAAGAGTGTCCCATTTACAGTAATGTTAAAACACCTTGTTACTTTGTACCACTCCGGTATCTCAGGAACCAATGGACTGACCCGAATCAGATTGATACCAAACAAAGTCTCAAAGCCTCAGGACTCGATTGGTATCAAAATCATTTACGTGTGGCTAGGGGTTCAGGAGCTAGATAGAAAATAAATGTGACATAATCCTATTGAGACACCCTTTACGTTCTGGCGTTTCGACTGTAGAGCTAAACCAAATGTGACATATAGTTCTGGGATACCCTGTACATATGGAAAATTCCATTCGTCGGAAATAGAAAAGCACACATTAAGTGAGCAGCTGTAAAAAAGCATGCGATGTAGATACTATAGAGAATTAAACTTGCGTGTCACGTTTATTTAATTTATCTCGCTGATTTTCCCCGTCTCTTTGAAATCTTTGTGCCTGACCCTCAAAAGTTTTACTGTATCTAAAACAAATTTAACAAATTAAATACATAGCGTACTAGCCTCACACCAGCTGTAGCAAAGAGCTTCACGTTTTTACGGTACAAAGGAGATTTGGTGAAAGCCTCAAGTTCTTAATGCATACGAGTCCTTTTGGTGTTTTCATTGTCGCTGCCACCCACGGTCATACAATAACAGTAATCCGCAGTATCCTTCAGACAATTTTAATATATCAGTATTTATAACTTCACATGTTCAAAATTACGAGCATACTTTGTATGTTCCGGTGGATAGATTTGCGTAGCAATGCGCTGGAGCTTGAAGGCCTAGCGCTGGCAGGGTAGACTTTGAACCTTTGATATCTGCTATGCTTAGCTTCCAAACATTGGGCTGAACGTACGGTGTAACAGATTCGATGTGCGTCTTATGTGCTCTCCACAGATGTATCACCAAAGAAACGGAAATTATGGCAGTTAGAATCAGAAGTATGAAGCCTACCTGAACGCGTCTTTGGAGGACAAGTTTCCTGTTATAATTGACATGATCTTCAAGGTCACTTATAGGCACATACCAATGGAAACACTTAATTTCAATCTAAACATTCCAGGATAGTGATTTGAAGACTTACCTTTGCAGAGTGCATTTTGCAGCGGGAATTGTTGATGGATCCTCTTTCAATACATAGGTTCGCAAACCGTGCCAGTAGCTTTTAATATAGTCATTCCAGACAACTCTTTTAACATCAATTGGGAATAGTTCCTTGTCAACGGGACTCATAAGCGAGTGAAGCGTTGACACATTATCACAAGCAAACTTCCAATCCAGAGTTCCAAAAGGTTCTAAAACTTCCCTCATTTTTCTCATTTTCTCATAAATTTTTACCATTCTGATAAAACAAAACAAGTATGGATTATTTCATAATATAGCATAACTCTGTGCAAACCACTATCAACGCCCAATGGTTCAAGTAAGTGATACTTAAACCAAGGTTTTAGTTTTAACCACGAACTACGTGGTCCTGGTCCTAAATTGATGTGACGAAAATAGGACTCACCTTGGCTTGCGATATACTGTTTTGAGAAAGCCATCCATGAGGTGAGCAGGTGCGTAGTGCTGTATGAAGTTTGGTACAACTATCCAAAACCAACTATTGTAGCATGTTAAATTCGGGCACCAGATAACCCCCGTAGGAGGTGCTTTCTTGATGTACTTAAGCAGGCTCTTGAACAGGTCCCCAAAAAATAAGGGATTTAAGCTCCCCGAGCAGCAGTTGTACACCGTCAAGTCTTTGGATCTACAATATATATTCTTCTCAGCATGGGTCACTTCACACATATCAGTGGCACACAGCGCAGTCACCATATGGAGCCCAGAGCTTATGCATAAGTATTATCTCTTGCAAAGCAGTAAGTCCGGAAACTCTGATTTGACGCTTCTGGAGTCACAAAATCTTTGATCAACAGTTGCAAAGGAGGGATACGCGCAAATTAAAAAAATAAATGTTAAATTCCATTAGGATTTTTCAGTTTTGGATTTCGAGTAACTCTACGTTAAAATAAGCAGTGCCATGGGCTTTCAGATTTTAGAAACTCACAAGGGCCATTTTTTACCAGTCAATGGTTCACAGTATTAACACCAGGTGGAGTTTATCCATATGACTTCTATTTGACATTTGACCACAATGACCTCTCCTTAATCCCTATATTGCTTCATGTGACCAAATTCTATCACCACAATTTTTGCCTCAGAACGGCGCGAAGTTTTCAGAAAGTGTGAAAAATAGGTTTTTCTAATCATACAAGTTAATAATCCTTCCGTAAAACACGGGCGAGATTTTTGCGACATTTTTCAAAAATCTCGGCGATTTCCTTGTGGGATTTAACAGGGGATTTTTAAGTTAGCACGTTCTTCCTTTTCGTCCCTCCCCTTCCTACTTTTGCATAATTTGATCTCAAATTTATGAGCCTCTAGCCATGTCAAACCTGAGTTTCTGCGCCTACTGCTTTGCGATATGTACTCTTCATGAATTAGCTCTGCACTAAATATGGTGTCGGCGCTGTGCGCGGTGGACATGGCAAAAAAAATCCGTGTTAGTTAGATCTCTCGTAGGTTGTTGAGCCCGTATTTCAGCTTACTCAGCTTTGGCAGTTTGCCACGCGGCTACGATGGTAGTGTTGGCGACCAGGTCCACAGGTATAATATCAGCCACTTTCTGATTATTGCAAACCAGTACCCGTAGTACTCCGTAACTAACTCCAATAAGTAATCCCGAGAGACCATTGTTGTTATCAATCCATCCACGGTTGGGTTCCCGAAACGCACTACCAACTGAAATGAAAATGAAGAAGCCGTAGTCCTTACTACACAACGTGCCAGTTGCACGAAAAGAAAAGAATGCGAAGTAAAGAACAATCAAATGTACCACACGATGGGCGAACAATGCAGAGGGGAAGATCCGTGCAGTTTTGATTTAGAAAATTCTCTGTTAGAGCTTTTGTGAACAAATACGGGTTTTTCTTTGGACCAATGGATCTGTTAATTAATACAGTAACTGTCATTTACGTTACAAGTGGGCGTTGCAATGTCCGCCGTGCACAGCGCCGACACCCTGTGCAACTCATTCAAAGTGGTTACCTCTCTGGAATGGTAGGTGCGTGAACTCAGCTTTGATGCTTCTGGAGCGACACAGACTTTGATGTCATTAATTACGAAGGGGGGAGTAATTGTAACTGGAAAAAACAGCACAAAAAGATTTCCTAGTTTTCAATTTCGATCGATCGTGTACTCACTGGAAGCCAATTATGTGTGTATTAATGGGCTATAATATCCATAGTGGCACACATGGGGAGAAAATCGGCTTCAAAACTTTCTGCGCTTCTTTAAAATATTGAAGACGGTAACGACCTCACAATATTGCAGTAGAATCGTTTCTGAGAGGATTTCCAAAAATCCCTTGAAATTCAAAACTGGGAAATCGTTTATGCGGAACTTAACGCGGGATTTTTGAATGACCATGTAAATGTTCCGTCCTTTGCATTGGTTGACCTGCAAAGCTTTGTTATTCTCATATGGGGTCAAACCTGAATTTGTGCACCTACCACTTTGTGAGATGCAGCGCTATCCGTGGCAGTATAGGGTGACGGTGCTGCGCGTGGCGGATACCTAAAAATGTCGCCTTCTCAACAACAACACCCGATGTTGATAACAAGGGGTTAAAACCGTTTCATATGACGACATAGGGTGAACCCATCCCTTGAGTATCAGCCTCGAATGTCGTTACTGTACATGTAAGCTAATATTGCTTCGCGTTAAGTATTACATCGAACCAACTCCTCTGGTCATCGGTTCATTAATACGTTCGATTATTTCCGAAAGTTTTTGATTCCCTATGGGTGGTGGATAGACGACCTCTTTGATTTCTCTACGTTCGCAGTTTGAATAAGCCGTGGAAATGTGGACAAATGCCTGGAATTACCATGTGTGTTGATCACCTTAATTCGAGGATGAACGGAGGAATTCAAGGCAGAACAATTAGTTGACTTTACCTTCAGTTTTTTCATTTTACGTGCCAGTTCGACAATGCGCTGAGTACCGTAGAGATTAGTCTTAATTGATTCCTTCAGAGTTTCGTTGAACCTTATGGTTGCCGCGGAGTGGATGACGATCCCCACGTTATCACACAAAGTCTTTTCGTCTTCCAAACTCAGTCCTAGGCCTGTAATTGTTATATCCCCCCCAATTGGAATGATTTTGGACAATACCTGAGCATTTTGGACTCGGAGAGTGTCGAATACCTGGAAAATTCAGAAAAATGTAGTTCAGCTTGCATTTTGGCTTTTCCAGCATCTCGGCAGAGGTATGCCGTGAGTAATATATCACTCCAACATTAACTTACAGAATTTGAAATCAGTTCCAATAACCGTTGCTGGATAGATCTGCCTGTCTTCGGTCTCATGAGGACATAAACTGCAGGTATATCAGAGCAAGATCGAAGGAGCTTTTCCACTATGGCTTTCCCCACAAATCCGGTAACTCCAGTTACTAATGCGTAACTTTGGCTGTAGAAAACGCAAATTTCGGAAGGCTCCATCATAAGGCTTCACAACGCCCCATAGACACTAAGTAACAGAGTAGAGACGACAACTACCTTGATTCAGAAAGTCGAGAGGGCTTTATAGTAAGCCAGGCAAGAAAAATAATCCCACATGTCATTTTCCGTCCCACGTTCTGTCCAACTTTCCGCCTTCTTTCCAGCGATGAGAAGTGAGTGAGCGTCGTGGAAACTGGAAAATCTTACAACATTATGTAAGTGTAACAGGAGCGGTTCAATTCTACGATTGTCGGCCTTTGTTTTTGAAAAGGTAGCAAAGGCTCTACTACGTGAGAAAAGACGTCATAGCTTTTCCTCGTTAGGTTCTGTGCAATTCCGTTTTCAGCCAAAGTATGACTCTTGTAATGTAATCGAACAAAACTTAATGCTCACATTAATGCTTGAGTTCTTCTAGAGGAGGCCTGGCATGTTGCTCTACTATCTCAAAAAAGGTAGTACAATCGTCATCTCAAGTGGATAGCTTATCGTGGTTCCGCATCGATGATCTCTCGTGTAGCCTTGTGGGATGTGGTACGGATTTTCGCAAATGGTCGAATTGTGAGAATCTAAAGTCAACACCGTGCGAATTAAAATGCATTTGCTGTGTAAGCTGTTGATGAGGTAATTAGCTGTGTGCAACCCTCAATCCCTTACTTATCTTACGTGACCTACTAATTAATTTTGCACGTGCGATACTAAAAGATGTCTCTAACTTTTAACCTGAACGCGTCGCTGATCAGTCACTCTTACGCAGATACGATTCCTTTGGTGTAAAAAATGTTTAGTAAATCACTTACTTCATGTTCGAAAATAGCATGTAGACTAGATTAGATTGTATGGGGTGAGGTATTGTCGGCATGTCGGCCATGGATACAAAAAGTCCATACTTCGGGCTGAGTTTTGGATTGCGTAATTCAAGAATCCGTAATCCACACCTTTTCATGCCGTTCACAAGATCCGTAATCCATAAACCATAAAATTTTCAGACCATATTTCTAATCCATAATCCTTGGTAGACGTGGACCGTTCCTTCAAGTCGGACTTCGTCCATGCACGTTCGTTGAAACATTTTGACAGCAGCTACTACACACAACAACTACTTTTGGCCCATAGGACTATTCGTTCACGCCAGGATTCGTCCAAAACCTTTTCGTTCAAGTATAGTTCATCCAAACATAATTTTCCAAGTATGTTTGATCCAAACACGTTAGTCAATAGTTTTGAAAGGGCCTAAGAAGACTTCCGGCGAAAATTTTTGAACGTTTGTGCATGGACGAAATGCTACCTAGACGAATTGTCCATGTGAACATTTTCCGAATTACGTAAAGTACAGCTTTTAGCGCTTTGAAGTATGGGAAGAGCGCCAAGACTGGATTTTTAATAGCAATCTCGTTGCCTTAGAAGTCCCTGTTCTCAGTTATCCGCTCATCCACCAATTCATTAGGGACCAGTGCACAAGATTTGTAATTCTTGCGAAAGGATTCAATCCAGCTTTGATTGTCACTATGAAAACCGACATATTGATTTGGAAATATTATTATATTATGTTACTATGTTATTTATGAGGTTTACTGACTCGCATGACTGAGATGATCTATCAATACTCTAGGTGAGTTTCTGACGGAGTCCAGAAACCATTCGGAGTGCCCGTATTGATATCTGTAGGAAACAGAGTTGGCGCGGATGATTCTGAGCCCACTCGCTTATCCTGGCCTCTGAGGAATAAGTCGATAAAGGTAATTCCGAGAATAGCTTTGATGACAGCGATGGGTACAGTACGGGTAGCACTGGTGATCATTAAAACGGCCAGGCGCTCCACTCTTTAGATCGTGTTGAGCGATCTGGCTAGACAGGGATTTGCACCCTATCTCTTAGCTATTTCGCATCTGCACATCGACAAATTTTGATGCAGGCATCAGTTCTATTCCCAATGTGAGAGCTCCATTTTTGTTTACGGTCTATATAGATACCAAGGTATCTAACATACTTACATGAGATATTGATTTTAGTAAGTGGGGTCCTACTGTTGTCAACCCAGAGGAGCTCTATTATGTCAATATTGAGTGGTGGATTTTTCGCCCTAAACCATGATCGGGTGGTTAGAAGTGAGCTTCTTATTACATCTTTGATGCTCAGGTGGCAAATTCAGGACCTGGTTGAGCAGATGCCGCCGGCAAAAGCTTGTGTTACAAAAATTTTCATGCTTTGCGATGACACCTTGATAGGTAGCCCCTAAATAGCATGTTAAAATTTTTGTGATCACCATGAGATGACCTCAGGGGTAAATGCGGTTCTGGCGACCAATTTGCGGAAATCATTGGTTTTTTGTTTGAAGAGCTGCAAGCTTTAAAATTCGCATACAAAAAACAAATCCCATTTCGAGAGTTCTTTAGAGTTTTTGAAAAAACTAAAAAAACTGAAAAAGCTACAGGAGGTCACAATCAGCTAAGCAAAAATTTTCAACTCTAAGATTTAATATGGACGGTTTGTACATCAGTACAGTTTAGTATGTGTCCCTCTAGTCGGCAGAACTCCTCCACATTCCACACAATCCTCCGGATCGCTGTCCGACTTACAAGGGAGAGAATGCTTAGCTTCTACCCGGCTTGCTTTCACTTTGGACCTTGGGTCTCAAATCCTGGATTTAATGAGCTTGGTCCGTTCCTCAAGACAGTTCTAAGAACGAGAACTAGCTTTCCTGGACCCTAACTACATGGTCAGTGACCTTTGGAATTTGGTTTTGTCCTAGTTTGCTCATTAAAATTCCTCTATTTAACTTAACTTATGCACTAATAAGTCGCTTTTAGGGAGCAGGCCGTATATCCTGCAACCCTTTCAACGACTTTCCAATGTTCCTGTTGTTCCTCATTAGTAACCTGCATTTTGCAGGCTATTAGTTTTGTGCACAACCACTTTTCATTTCCACAGCATAGGAGGCGTATTTAGCAAGTATGGTGACATTTTTATTCACAAGCGTCTTCAGAACAGCAAAAAGTGGTTTAAGTTCGAGAATGGGCATTGCCACTCCACTGGAAGTGGGTCAAGTGTCATGTCAACGGGTTTTTGCACGTACGCGATACCTATACCGTATGGTTGTTACACTATGTAGGCTTGCAATATGTACTTGTGGAACACATCCTCTTAAAATAAAAATGTGACAATTATCCAACTACCACTTATACGCGCCTAATCCTTAAAATTAATCAACGCCACTTTCATACAACACAACGCCCAACACCCACATTCAAATACCCCGCCAACAAACACGTAAAAACAAGGATATCTCAATTAATGCAGTTTTCTTTATATCCTGTTGCCAGGTTTATTTTATGTAGTATGATTTAAATTTAGCAGTTCCGGAATTAAAATAATATGAAGGTGAAAATCTTGACAACTACGATCGGTTCGTTCTACTTCGTTGAATAACTTCAACACCTTAGCGCAACTTTGGGGAAATGGCCCGAGAATTTTTGATAACGATGAAAAAAACAGCATGCGTGAAAAAGTCAACATAATGAATCAGGTTTGGTGATAACGAAAGAACGAAATTACTAGCCAGGAAAAGAGTGTACGGGAGTTGGCTTTTATAGATGGTGCTTATAGTAACTTGGACGTCGAAACCTCTGTGAGAGCCCTCGTAATATTTCCCACTCCAGGTTACAAAATTTTCTAAGTTTTAAATTTAAACTAACTCCTTTACCTTTAACTCAGGCAGTTTACATGATCATCGATTTGAAATTGAAACGGAACCTCAATGAGGTTGTATTATACTTTGCTTTGCTTCACTATGATATGAGTGGCTCGGGTCCATTTAATTATGAGCATAATGAAGTCCTGAAAATGAAGTTATACTCGAAATCTGAACTTTCATCATGCTAAATTATGGTTTTTTAATTTAAAGGTGATTTCATTGAAGTTTTGACGAAATGAACCTTCATTTCGGGTAATAATTTCAAAATGGCTGCTAAATTCATTCATCCAGAAAATATCCAACTCTAAATGTCACCTTCTAATTCCCTTTCCAGTTCCCATTCTCACGAGAATTTATAACCCCAGTGATCCAATATCGA
This sequence comes from Pseudobourletiella spinata, assembly GCA_009870155.1. NCBI lineage: Eukaryota > Metazoa > Arthropoda > Collembola > Symphypleona > Bourletiellidae > Pseudobourletiella > Pseudobourletiella spinata. Next base: position 13,659 of record WJFA01000688.1, read on the forward strand.
TTCCTACTCAATTCCTAATTCCGAAGCACTTTCTCACTCCTAAATCCCACATGTTTATAGTTTGAGAATGTCGCAATTCCTAATTCTCATTCTCACGTCTCTAACTGCACCACAACTCTCCACATGGACAACACCAATAATTTTCCCACACCACTCTAACATCGACATGCTACCATTGTCTAACCACCATAGTGCACAACGCTCAGAATCGTACAACTCAAATCCAACACATTATACACAATACAGCAAAATCATTTCCATTCAACACAGCCCCAATACTCACATTCACAGACCCTGCTAACGCACATACAGACAAGGACATCTTCTTGGATGCAGGATCTTCATATCCTTTTGTCAGGTTTATTAAGTGATGTTGTTCGAGCAGAAGTCTTTGAAAACTATCGCAATATGTGTTTAGATTATCACAAACTTGATCCTTGCCATTACTATTCCCTACCACAATTTACATGGGGCGCTGCATTGAAGATGACTAAGGTTAAGTTAGAGATCTTTACGGCCATACACCAAATGAATCTTGTAGAATCTGTAATACGAACCGGTATTTGGCTTATCTCGATTTGATATTCTCAAGCAAATAGTGAATATATTGAAAGTCTTAAAAATAATGAAACTTCAAAATAAACATTGTAATTGATTATAGCATTTTATACGGTATACCGATGTGCGAACCCCTTCATATTTCTAACTTAAGATCGTAATTTCGATGGTTTGTCAATTCAGATGATTCAAACGAGAATTATATCCTTGAAGAGGATTTAGAATATCCCATTAGCCTGCACGGCAGTCACAAGCTGTATTTGCTTGCACTGAAAATCTTCAGGTTACTTTTAAAATGTTATCGGATTATCAAAAGTAAGTTTTTGGAGATGATGAAAACTTGTCGTGCGCTGAAAAGCTATTTTTCCAATTGGACCGATTTAAAATTATTTTATTCAATATAGAAATCTTAATTTCTATATTTCCCTATGATTTCATTAGAATCCTATAAGCATAGAATTTTTACTGTTTCAACGAATTAGCTGTGTTCACCACATGGACAGCAACGATATATATGTGAAAACTGAATCGATATATTTGCTTTTAATCATACAATAACAAAACGAAAAACACTTTAACCACACGACTAAAACTGGTATAATCTGGTTTTTGTGCATCCAATTTGTATTCTTACGTTTTTCCCGCTTAAGTTCAAGCATTGTAACAAATCGACTAACTTACTAGTGGTGGTAGTAAAATTTTATTATATGGGCAATGAGTCCCTTCAATATGAAAACAACTATAAAGAGAGGAAGGTGCACTGCAGCACTAACAGGGGACAATTCCCACATGCCAATGGTGCAAAGCGCCAACACCCTATAGAGCGCAGAGCTTATACATAAAGATTACCTCTTGCAAAGCGGTAGGTGCAGAAACTCAGGTTTGACCCTTCTGGAGGGTCACAAAGACTGAGGTCAAACTATGCAAAAGGGGGGATACTGTAAAATCTCATGTTAAATCCCATACGATTTTTCCAGTTTTGCATTTCGAGTGACTTCTGATTAATCCATATAGTGCCCGATGGGGCCAAATTCTGTCATCACAATTTTTGCCCCAGAACGCCGTGAAATTTCCAGAAAGTGTGAAAACATAACTTTTGTTGATCATACTAGTTGATAGTACTTGAATAGAATAACAGGAGTGAGATTTTTGCGGCATTATTCAAAAATCACTCGAAATTGAAAACGAAGATTTTCTTATGGGATTTAACATGGGATTTTTCAGTTTGTACGTATCCCCCCTTTGCATAGTTTGACCCCAAAACTTTGTGACCCTGTCGTTGGGCCAAACCTGAGTTTCCGCACCTACTGCTTTGCAAGAGGTTATATTTATGGATAAGCTCTGCGCTCCAAAGGGTGTCATTGAGGTTGAATCTTCTGCTTGGTGCCTTTTGGTGCACGGGCTGTTTTGGGCAGTCTTTTGGGGTATTGCGGTACTCACCAAATACGTAAGATCACAAATTCCAGTCTCATTCAAGTCCCTATTCCATTCTCCTTTAGCATACCGCGCAGTGTTTACGTGCGACAGTTTTACACTGCTGTGGATAGATTACACTGGTTGCGTCTATCTAAATATCATTCTTCAGTAATTGTTTCATACTATCAATGTGAATACGTTTCTTGTTTGTAGAATTATTTCTAAATCCCGTGAATTTATAAATTGAATACCCATTCATGTTTGTATCAGCTGCATAACTTTTAGGTCCAGCTGAAAACTATTCAGTTATTCCGTGTCTATCTCTAACCGCCCAAATCGTAGTCTCCGCAATCTTAAACTAATTTACCCTGTTTATTTCAACTTTGCCACCATCAGCGTAAACTAAAGAATCAGTATCCATTTTTAAAACAAGATAATGTAATTTATCTATACCATCATATAATCTTAGTCTAGCATTAGCAGTGGTATAAGCTGCGATATAAATATTAGTATATTTCATATCTTCCACAAATTCATCTTTTGCTTAATGTTCTATTCTTACCATATCATCATCAGAGAATGCCAGGTTTGAGATTTGAATTGTTTTATTATGCAATATCTGATAATACTCTGTCGCAGTTTTTACTATTTTAACTTGCTTAAAGGAATCTCTCCATCCAAATTCACCCGAGAGACTGCTTAGAAATAACTTCATCTTCCAGAATGTTTTTGAAAGTTATTTCCTTCCAAGGTTATTCTCATTTGTTTAGCTTCTTTAATAAACTTTTCTTTGTCTTCTATAGTTTTAAATGAATTATTATTAACCGAAGATTCTGCCTTAACTTTCATAAATTTGCTTATGTATTCTTTGAGTAATTCTTAACTAGTTTGCTCAAAATGTTGGATTAATACTTCTTTCATCATTGCTATGTGTACAACTTATATTTGATCTTTAGCACAAGTATAACAAAGACTAAATGTTGATTTTCCATTCAATTTATTCGCAAGTTAAGGGTGATATAATTATCTAGAAGCTAGAGATTTGCATTATATGAACCTAAACTAGTTTTTATTACATGGGATGACTTGAAGGGTATTTATCTAATAGTTGGACCGCAGGATATAATTTATAAATATTAATAAATCTTACTATTTCATTAATTTTTGGTTTTCTGTACAAAGATATTGTTTCTGTTCTTCTTCCATAAAAAGTATATCTTGGGTTTAATTTTGTCATAAATGGGAAATCAATTTCCTATTTTTTAATTTCTTTATCAGTCATGTACTCATGTGACCACTTTTCTACAACATTATAGCCTTTGTCTCTCAAATATTCTGTCGAATTTTAATTTACATAATTTTAAATTACAATAATTCACCCATCGATTTTCCTCTGTAATAGTTCCGATGTATTGTCCATAATAATGTTTATATCCATGCTAACAACATCTGTGAAATTGATATATGGTTATTATTTTCTTTATAATACCCATCAACCGGTCTTAGTTTTCTATTGTTATCTTCAATTCTGAATTCTGCTCCTCCACATAAGTGCTGAATTTCTATATTTTGAGAATAACTTATGGACTCAAGCCACTTTATACTTTGTTTTGACCATATATCTTTGTACGAATTAATAATAGATACTTGATTTTTTGGAAAAAGTTACGTCGATATATTGCAAAAGCTGCTGAAGCAATAGTTATATATTGAAAAGGATTCACATTAGTTTCACATTGAGCTTTTGTTTATTTGGTTAGATCAGGTTCAGGGTCAACTGTGGTATCTACCTTTCTTTATTGTAGTTAAGTCTATGATTTCTTGTTTAAATATCATACACGCTTCTCTAAGTACATCAACATCAGATTTAGAATACTTTTTCCTTTCCTCTTGAAAGTCGTATACTTTATTTTTGTTTCATTCATACCATTTGAAAAACTCTATTCCGTCTTTTTTCATTGTTTTATGTTCGAAACATTTAGCATCAGGTATTTTGTGTGTAAAATGTAGTTTCTTTTGATGCAAATGTATGCGGAAAATGACCTTTTGCAAGTTCTGCTAACCCAAAAGTTTTTGGAAATGCTCTTAATAGTTGTTACTTATAACTTATAAATTATAACTATCGATGAATCTAGTTTTTGCTTTACGCACTTTCATTTCCATAATTTTTGGTACCAAATGATATTAGATTTAACCATTATTATTACAGTAGCCACATGCAAACTTATTGTAGTAGGTTTTAGAGTTTTGAACTATAAATGTTGATCCTTTCATTTTCCTAGCTCATTTGCAGAAGTCGTCATTATTAAAGAATTCACGTTCTTTTCCTTCGAAATCTTTTGCAGCTATGTAATAAGAAATGTGTTCTCTATTTTCATCGAGATGTTTCGTATATAAAATACAATCTTTCATATTGCAGTTATGAGTTTGTTTATTTTCATCTATACAACATTGTCCTATTTCACCCATATTTAATTCCACACTTCCGTTCCACATTTTTCCGCAAGTTAGAATTTGCGTTGTTTATAGCATTCTTGATTCCAAAAATCTCTTTAACATGATGTACAATACACCCATTTTTGAAATTCTTCATTTACGCTTCTTTACAATCATGACAAAAATAACTGGCACTAATAAAAACTTTCTTAACTGTCTGACTGTTTATGGGTTGATAACGATTATTGTTGTACCATAAATATATTTTAATTTCCTTATCAGATCCATGATAGATATTTTTCCTCCAGATACAGAATAAACATTAACTTGAACATCTAGTTTTTGCTCTATTATTTTAAATTCATCAATAAATATTCCTGCTTCCAGATTGATAATATTTATAAACTTTTCAAGTCTTAGTATGTTATATTGGTTATTACTTTCATTATTTGCAACTTTTGTTATGTAGCTGCTTTTCATAAAATTTGGAAACCCACCCGCTTTTAGAATAGTTTCATTAAGTTTTTTATAATAGGTTAAACCTATTAACCTACTGTAATACTTCTTTGTACAAAGATTTTCTGTCTTGAATTTGATTAACATATCGTTTTAACCTTATGCCATCTAAAATATTAAATACTGGTCCACATTTTCCATCGTCAATAGCATCAGCTTTATTAATTGTAACTTTTAAATCCGGTATTTCAATATCATCGTATCCAGTTAATTTTCCTTAACCATTATTTAAATATGGGAATCCATCTTTCCCATGAAATGAAAATGTTCGTCCAAATTATGCAAGAACATTATGCAGAAAATCTTAATATTATACCCGTGAATAGTACATCAGTATGTTTACAAGTAAATAATTCAGATGTTTTAGGGAGTTTAGTTAACGGAGATAACTCTAATCGAATTCAAACATTTTCGCCTGATATTTATCGGAGGGGAAAGATAATTGGAAAACTAGACAACCAAATATTTTATCCCATCGAGAGAATTGCTAAACTGTAGAATTTCAATGTTTCTTTGAGATACCAAAACGAAAATCTTATAAATAATAGACAAGAAGACATCACCTCAATATTAAAACTAAAACATACACAATAAAAGACTACTTCATACATTTAGCAAGTTTTAGTTCCTAAAGAAGCCTAAGTCTGTTGAACATAATGTAGATATTAAGCCATCAAAAAATAATTAACAGCCATAAGTCACATGTTTTAGAGAAATTAGAAAATGAATATGGGTAGAACTTTGTACACAAAGAATTTGCTGTCGAAGTATTTAAAAAAATCAGCCTAATAAATGACAGTCGAGGTAGTCAATGCATTGCTGAGTTGTTTAAACGTTGAAGCGCCATTTTCAGTGCATCAAAGTATGGAGTTTATCATGTTTAGAGATATAAGTACTCAGCGGGAACACCGTAAAGGTGAATCAAGATCAGTGACATTAATTATAGATTTTATTGACGAATGATTTGATCATATATGTTTCACGAATAAGGGTCTTATGTATTTATTTAGTCATGTGGAGAATACTATTGCAGGAAATGTTATTGAATCTGATGATGATTCGGGAATAACCACAACATTGAAGAGTTTATTGAAAAATGATGTTCATACTTCTGAAACTATTGGTCAAGATTTTGGATAAATTTTGGAGACTCATGGTTATTATGCAGCTAAACAAAATAATGATGACTTTAAGAATAGACAGGTGTTAATACTTAATAGACCAACAAATACTGGAAATTATAGATTTATTGTGCCATTTAATCACATTTTCGGAACACCCAAAAAAGTACTGAGAGGTGCTAAAATACATTGTTTTTAAGAAGCTCAACATTAGATAATAATGCAGTTTATTAAACTAACGGCAGAACTACAGGTGCACCACCAATTGATGTAATTGAACACGGTAAAATAATTATGAAAGATAAATAATTAGTAACAATACTAGTGTAACATGGTAGAGTAACAGGTAAACCTAAAATACCAATTTAAATGCATGTAAGACATATTGAAAGCAAAAAAGTCAATCAGTGCAAAGAATTCAGTTCGAATCTTCCATTTTGAAGTAGAGATCAAAAGTCAATTGGCAGGTTAATCTGTTTTCAGTAACCAGTTTCGCTTAGGAAATCAAATGAATAATTCTGTTGTATTCGATAATCTTAAACCAGAACACTTAGAAATCATTGGATTCAAACATTTATACTAATTTGTACAGATGTTTGGAGTTTAGAAAATTACTTAATAGTACTCGATAGTGATGCATTTAAAACAGTATTTCTTGTATACTATTATGATTTGAGCAATCAAAAAGTCAAAATTTTAAAAAGCCTTATAATATTGGCATCAAATTCAAATTTAAGCAAAATGTTCCTGCTGATATGACTTGCTACTGTTTTTTTCTTTGTTACATGTTTAACATTCACGACTTTTGGTGATCAGAACATGTCTCCGTCAATTATGTAGTTTAAACATAAAATTATTGAAAAATAAATGAAGTTCCATATTGATTTCTCAAAAGAACAACTATCGAAAATTGACAGCTTATGTAAATTAGACTGAAGTCTCTCTATTCCTTTCGAATGATCAATTTCTTGAAAATGGTAATTTTCCAATTAATTTAAGTAGCCAACAGCTTGATTGTGTTAGAAAAGGTGGGGAAGTTACTTTATCAAAAACATCTGTGCAAAGTTCAGGAAATAAAATTAAAACATTTATCACTTATCAACTTATTAACACATCACTTCGTTATCTCCAATCTTTATATCACTATAATATTTTTATTTATGTTCATTCCTTATTTCGTAACACAAATTTAGGCGGGACTGTACGTACCCAGCTAGTAGTTTTATTTCTGTAATAAATGACGCAACGATTTTGTTTTTTCTCTCAGGTAAATAAAATACTTCGTTCTCAATATGGCTTAAATATATAGAAGAACCCGGCCTCTCAATCACGTTCGCAAGAAATGTCTTCGTTAGAACTACCTCCTTATGTTTTGTATGAACGTGAAATGTAACGGGTAGCTTCTCTTGAAAATTCGATGATAATTTTGCACAAAATATTTTTAGGTGCATTAGATGATATGACTGAGAATTTTTCAGAAATATATTGAAATTTTTGCAGTGCACACAGCGTCTATTGTTTTTGCAAAATATCTCATGAGCAGATACTTTAAGGCTGGCTGAGTTTAGTCTCAGCCAGCAAGTCTATCACTAAATCTACTCCTTGTACCCTCCTACGATTCCATTCCAGTATTGAACCCTTATCCTACGTTGCGTTGTTATGTGCAGGTCTGGTTATACTAAACGGAGCCCCGGATACTAGTTATTTTTGTATAAGGTCTGTATGCTAGGAACAACTCTTGTTTATAGAACATATCAGTAAAAGGTGTGTGATCTTGCGTCTGGATTTTATAAGTTGGCGGAAAACATTTGTCGATACTTTCTATAAAAAAGACTTCATGTGAAAGCAGTTCACTGTTTGAATTTGTTTCTTAATACTTTATCATGCAAATTGCATCATTCACTTTGCACTCTGGTGCTTTACTACCATTTACTACTTAAAGAATCCAGGTGTAAACTATACCAAGGTTCCATTTCATTGCTTTTGTTTACATCTTAAGATTTCATACGCATTCAACAATGGTAAGAATTATAATTGTAAACCACTCGCGCTTGGAATATATCATCCATCCACGTGGTAGTACAAAAATTAGCAAGTTTTTTTCTTAGAGCGATGGTAGAGTTGTGCGCAGTTGGAGCTTCCTTCATAACAACATCATCATTTACAAGTTGTAAGTGATGATCATGATACCAATACATAAACAATGTACTTATATCTAACTCCCGTCTATTTTCCTTTGAGTACTTTTATTGTCATGTACGTTTCTTATAATCTACTCTGCCTTAGTATGGGTAGAACGGGTGGATTTCAACCTCACAAAATCCTTTCAAAGTTCATATATCATCCAAAACCACGTTCAAGGAAGTAATTTTTAACTATTTCCAACGGCGAAATTTAAATAGATGCGGCGCAGTTTCGTTTATTACGTCGTAGTTACCGCTCGATAACTGTACTTATCCAAAAATTGTATTAAATGTTGATTCACTCTGAATTTACACCAAGAGACAGAGAACCAACATTGCACAGGCTTCCCACAGTTGTCATTCCGTCATCTTATAAATATTGTTCCTTATGGGTTGCAGATAATTGTTACTTGCGCAACGACTAGTACATACACGAATACAGATTTGCAAATTGCCAATGCACAGATGATGTTAGTTTTATTAAAGGGAACTAATGCCTCCTCTTAGAGTTTCAAGAGTTATTCAGCACCACCGTTCCCACCGTGAGAGTTCCACAACATTGTTCTCTCGTGTGGTCTTACGTCGATTGGAAGGCGTTTGTGTTAGGTGTGGAACTGGCAGGACAGTGGAAGAATGTCGTTTGAACTAGAATGTGCTAGCCATTTCAGCAACTTGTCATTATGATAGCGAATTCATAGTTTGCCCACACAGTGCGTGGACTGTTACGGCTGCAAAATTGTCTAGGAATGGAAAGAGAAATTTCCAGGCAGAAAATTTATTGAGATACTAATCTTAAATGTTGGAGCATCCTTAGAGTGGGGTAAGGTAGTCAGCCCATCAGTCAACAAAACATGTATGTGTTGTAATTAATAAATTGCAACCTAACCTTCAACCTGGAACCTTTTCTATTGATTTGCATAATTATGTGTCAGGCAGGTCCCACATAATAAGGGAAATTTCACATTCGATTCTAGGTTGGAACACGGAATATTTCGTATTTCAAGCAAGAAGGGGCTTAAATGGCTGTAATGCAGCGCGGAACATTCATCACTCACACGAAAACATGTAATGGGTGAGCTTTGAAAATCCCACATGCACAAATCTTTCCGTGTTAGGAAATAACTTCCTATAATTCCAGACTATATTCTTATGTACTGAAAGCTTTGTGATGTGTAATTGTATTTGATCGATTATTGCAAATTGCGTCAGTGGACAGGTTCATTGGTCAAGCCATTTGCCCGGAAAGAGGATAGTAGTCTCGAAAATAGATATGATGCACAAACTTCCGGTTTGCTGTCAAATAGCTTTTCAAGCTCCAAAGTTTTTATTTACATGCTATCACTCAAACTCTGAAGTCTCAAATTTTCTTAAAGTTATTCAGAATCAGAATGCCAGTTATGCTGTTGACGGGAATTGTCTTCATTTTGGCTTGCAAAAAAGACTGGTTTGTATTGCTGGCCTACTAATGTGGAAGCATCAAGGATAGCATATGCAATCTCAAAACGTGTTACGAATTTAAAAGCATATAAGAAATGGAAAACCATTTTACCGCAACAACATCGGTAACAATTCAGACCGATTTGTACTGGAATTACCGGTGAATAATTTAGCTATTTGAACTCAGATTCCTGAATAGAAGAAAATGAGGTAGACATATATCCGTCAAAAATGTTTGACTTCGGCTAATACTACTGAAAAGGATGGGAAAAGTGTTAGAATTATTTTCCACCATTACCTGAAGTTCAAAACTCATGCACCTAAAACTACTGACCTACGAATTTGTGACAACCAACATACTCAAATTGCTAAACAGCGGTTACGCGTCCTTTACTCGGGCATCCAGTTTGTAAAAATCAATTTCATCGAAGCGTTAGTTGAGTGCCGGACAGCTTTATTTGAAACGTCTCTTGAAAGCGTCAGTTAACCGAAAGGAAGTTTCACGACAGCCTACCCTTACTGAATAATTTTGCAGCATCACCAAATAGGTGCGAGGATTGGGTGTTCGGGTGAGCGAGGCGTAGAAATCGCTTCCTTATCAGTTTAGTACATAAAGCTAGTGCCAAAATTGCTGCAGCCTGAAGATACCTTGGTTAGTGTCACAGTGTGTTGTGATCCAAATTACCCAAGCTTGTTTCGTTTTGTTATAGTCTCATATCACCTTGGTTAGGGTTGTAGCAATGGATGTATACTTTCTCTCATCGATTCCTAACTATGCTGAAACCCCTGATAAATGAGCCTGCTGAAACGAGATATGTGTGTACGCATTTAAGTGTTACAGACGGAGCTGCATCTCGTGTTGGCAAGCGCTACCTTTTGAACCTTTTTATTTTTCAATTTGCTTCGGGATGCCCTCCTATCCTGAATTAAGTTAAGAATGCAACCACGAAATTTGAGACCAATCAGGATTTCAATGTACAGGGTGGCTTTTAAGTTCTGATACATAGGTAAAGTAAGATTATATCCAAACGGCTAGTCCCACATTCACGAAACTGTGTATGCATCTACTTAATATTACGAATTACATATGCTGGGCCGGTCAATGTTTGAGCTTTGACCGTTCAGGATTTGTAGCCAAGAAAGTGAGTCAGTCAGATTGCGTTGGCACGCTTGTAGCTCTCGCACTTTAGATGCTGTATCTCGAAAACTTAATAGGAAAGATAGTGAGCTGATTTTTAACGTTTATTTCGTACGTTACATATGGTATTCACATATGTTTACGATTACCATAGCCAAAGTTACAGCCGTGATGATTTTATAGCTGAAGAAATTAGCTACGACGGACACAAAATTTTCATTAATTATAGCTATTTTATGGCTTTGCTGGATTTCGAAATTCTTAATAACCGTCCAGGCAAAGGACTTGAAGGTGTGCACTGGGAGAAACTTATGATTTATCTGGGCACTATTTCTAACACATAAGGTCTCCGAGCCAAATTTTCTCAGGGTATGACACTGATCATATGTAAAACAAACAAAATTTTTTGTAAAGATCTGCCTTCGCATTTCCAGACGAGACGTTTACAAAAGTTGATATCAGAACTTAAAAGCCACCCTGTACAAATTACGGTTTCGTCGGTTTCACCTTTTTTGCAAAGTACCAATTTCCTTAGGCCTCTAGGGTGAGGCCTAAGGTTAACCGTCTTTTACTTATCTACTCAAATTATCTTTGATTAGATGATTACTAAATCATCTGATTAAGAATACAATGTTTCAACGTTTGGAAATTTGTAACTAGCGTTGAAGGTCATAATAATTGAACGCTTGAATCAATACATCATATACTGGGACTAGTCGAGGCATAACCGATTATGCGGAAGTAAATATTGACTCTTATGCAGAAATCTTAAATGATTTTTACAACTTTCTTAAATTTCAGTTACTTCTTATTAAATTATGGCATTATGTTCATGAAATTCTGTACAATACTAAATTTTTTCTGAAGTGTGAGAGGTGAATTATTCTGCACTTGAATTTTGTACAAACCAATTTTACCTGCCATTGCAATGGCAGGTAAATCTTGGTTAATCGGACCCAGGGAAATCTGGGGTAATCTGGTTCAAATGGACGTAGGCCAGTTGTCCTCTCGGTCAAATGACCCTAGGCGAATCGCACCCTGGTTCAGGTAGACCTGTGCTTGTTGAGTATAGTTCAGTTAATGGAGCAGATTTCGTGTGGGTGAGTTGTCCTAGGCCCCAGACAGCAATGTAAGAAGTATTTTACAAAAATTACTTGTAATTAAAAACAGAAAAATTCTTACGAAATTCAACGTGCAATTTTTCAATCGTCACGCATTTCTTTCTATCGATTAACCCCTAAACTTTGTGAACCTCGGATGGGGTCAAAGAGATTCCGCATCTACTACATTGTGCGAGGGAATCATGGATAGGCTCAGGCATAGGGTATCGGAACTGTGCTCCGCGGCGCAGATACGTGTTAATGTCCCCTTATACGCTTGTAAAATTACCAGCCAAGAATTAGTATTCTGCACCTAAGGCCAATGTGCTTTAACCAACTGAAATTATAACCAAGCCCTACAGAAACTCAAAAATGGCAAAAATATTCTACCAGGAGCTGGCATGTTTCGCGTTTCCGCAAGGTAAAGCTTCCGGCGCCACTGTGTAATAGTTGTGTTACCACACGTTGTAAAAATCGTTATCTAATGTCAATTTGACCGGCAAGGGTGAAAGAATTTGCGAAACATGTTTTGTGAAAATTTTGAACATTAATTGGTATGGTGGTAATTGGTAATAAGTTGGTCGCGTAAATTATGTTGGCTAACTTGACCAGCGCGAGTCACCTGTACAAGGACCCCCAGGTCTGAAGATGTAGGGCATATCTACGCCTGTCGATATAATCACAAAGTTCAGGGCTGTGCACTGTGCGTGACCACACAGGTGGTGCAGTGTGTCCTGCAGTGGTGGCAGTTACGTCATAGTTTGGGCAGTGAATATACGTACATCGATGTTAAAGACCTGACCAGCGAGAAGAAAGGGGTAAGATCTAGTAGTGTTAAGATGTAACGCACTTCTGCCAATCCGGATAACTTCTCATGATTCTCCGAGATACAATATTAAGCGAGGATAACTATTGAAGTTGCTCCAATTAGTCAAATGTACTTCTCACTCGGATGGCTGCCATCGTGTGAAACTATCCTGAGGTGAGAAACAATGACTGGTTGGTTAACTTTTCACACGGTTGTAGATTTATTATTTGCGGAACTCACATATATGGAATTCCAACTCCCTCGCTACGGAGAGTAAACAAGCAAAATGTGGAACCGGATGGGATTGGGTGTACTGCCGGCGGAAAGAGGCAGCGTTTCTTCTGTAAGAACTGGAGGATGGCAAGTACTTTTAAGCGTATGAGAAATTTCCAGAAAAAACAAGTTCTGCAGCATTCTCACATATGATGGACGGTCCTCAGCACAAGTTTATGTCCACTATCGCTTAAAAAAGTTCAAGATGCTCTTCAACACCTACCCGCAGTTCTCTATATAACCAATGTAGCCCCAAATTCTCACTCAGTAGGCGCTAATGCTACAGAATTGTGGCTAGAAGTTTCATCTCTGCTGAATTACATCCATCATAGCTCTGAGCTTATATTCAACTACCCCTTGAGAACAAAGCTGCTGAGTGAGATTGCGATGTTCATAATGACGACAAAAACCGCATTACGTATATTTGCATCAATTTTCCTGCTCCAGTTTCTCTTCTCGACAAAAGCTGACAGATCTGATGGAGACATTGATTCGGCAAGAACTTTACTTACTCATATCGGAATCTCTGACACTTTTCAGAACTTGAAAATGAATTCTTGTTACTTCAGGGGAACAGTCAGAACATTACGGAATTTGTCGACGACTGGGTGGAAAACTGGGAAGCACCGGATGTGATTTCAAAGATGGCTCCTTATTACAGAGCTGGGATTGACCAAGACGGTATACCAGGTAAAATACCCTCAAAACAATGAATTAAGAAATTTAGCACTCATGAGGGGACTCACGTGCCACCAGTAAGAGTGGAAATAGGTTGGATTCAATCAGATAATCCGCAGATCGTAAGGCGCATATCTGATCTGGACAGTATCAGATCAGGTCAGATAATCGGGTTGCACTAAGTTTCATTTAATCTGTAGCGCAATTTTCCAAAGTGGAAGAGTTTGCATAAATCGCAAGAGCACATTAGTCAGATTTACCTTAGTAAGCTGATGTTGAAAAGGAACATCTGGACGTGGGCGAGATGTCAGTGGGACCAGTTAGACCTGGGAAATTAGTCCCCTGGGTCAGTTTGGCGTAGGTGGGTGATCTTCTGTGTAAGTTTGGTATGAGCGAGTAGTCCCCTGGGCCAGTTTGACTTGGGTCAATTTTGACTCCATCATCAACACATTTTGAATAAGATAGGTGTGTGTTTTTGATAATGACAACTACGTTATTCTTTACAGTCTACGTAATTCAAATGGGAAAGTGGAACATGGTGAGTGTGAGTGAATTGCCGGAGAACCTAAAGCAAGAGTACTGGAAATTTCTTGAACAGGGCATCCGGCGCATGGAGCGAGATGCTTTCAAAAATAATGAGCAGGGCGTAGTATTGATTGCTGACTGGGATGGGTTTCACGTAGGAAATCTGGCGTCCGCTGAAGGTAATTTATTTTATCTATTTACCTTACCAATTAGCTGGGTAAACGGAGTTCACCCGGATTCTTGGTACGAACGGAGTAAGTAACCTCAAGTAAGACGATGCTCAGCGTGGCGACCATCGACACAAAAGGTAACAAATGCAATGTCCTGAAGGACTTAACCGATTGTGGCCAAAATCAATAATTCTGAAATGGCTAATGCTTTATCGACTGGTTAAAACCCCATGTCAATATTCGACTTCGTTCCGGAGTAATCGACCGAAAAGATTGACGTACAGGCACTGCATTGACTCATTGTGGGAAAAGAAAGTATAACTTCTGTCCACAGCCGTAAATGATGGGCCTTTAAGAAAATGAATGTAAAACATGTTTAACGATTGTTTAATACTGTTAATGTAATTTTCTAAAGTTTTTGTGGCGATTCTGCACGTTAGACAACCATGGAAAAAAGGGATTTGGCAGTATTGTTCACTTTGTGACGAGAAAAACCTGGTCAATTGATCGTAAAACGAAAGGCTTCCATTGTAAACAGTTACCTATCGACGGATCAAACCCCGATGTCAATATTCGAGTTGGTTCGGCAGTTATCGTCCGAACGGATGGTCAGACGGACATTACGAAAACATTAAGTACCCTGAGAGGCTACTTAATAAACCGAGCAAACGGAGATAACGAAAGTAGCCTCGAGTACTACGATGCTCCGCGTGGCGGGCATCGATAAAAATGGTCGTAACGAATGTAAAATATTCAAAACAGCGGAATTGTGAAATTAATTTAAATTTTTTTAAAACGTTCTACTAGTTTTTGTGCTCCTGGGGCGATTATGAAGTAGCATCTAGGTTATTAAGTAGTTGCGAATGAAGTAGGCGAAAGTATCCTGTAGTACGACGATGCACCGCCTGCCGGTGCATCGACTCATTGCGGCGAAACAAAGTAATGTCTATAGCCCAACAGGTATAGGCGCAACAGTAGCATAAGGATTCCCACGGATCGGATAATCCGCGGATATCCGGAATGTCGGATCGGGTATGTCCATATCTGATCCGACATTAACGAACTCGGATACGGATAGACATGTATCCGAGCAGCAGTAAGTCGGATCGAAATCGGATAGGCTCCTCGGATATCCGGTAAATGACTTAATAAGCGTTCCATTTCGACATATGACTACATGTTTTATTACAAAAATGATAATGATACTGAGATGCTTAGTATGTCATGAAATTTGCTTTCCCGCTGAAGTTTCTTCAAATTTATTCCTAAAGCTTGTTTTCTAGGTATTCTAGCGTAGAAACTCAAGCTTCGTTACATCCGTTTTGTACTTGGGGCTAAATCATTAATGATTTCACGATTATTTAATGGGATTTATTTACCAATGTCACTTTCGCATACGTCGGTGATCATTTGTGCCAAGAATTAATTTGCATTACTTTTTAGGAAATTATAATTAAAAACTGGAAATTTGCTAGGCAAAAAGTCCGCTTAATTTGATACGATTTGACGTGTAAAAGACTCAGCGCAGGGTCACCGACTTTTGTCAGGCCTGCTATATTTCAGCTACTATTTCAATCTGAAAGTATCAATCAAGATTTCGATTGCTACTAATAAAATTATGCAACTTGCTTGCGGTGGTTAAATTCTAATGGTAGCTATATGCTTCTTCGAAATATTCAGTACCCTTTGTATCAAATAGAAGAATATTGTTGCACCTCATTTGAATTGTTGCAATGGGAATCAGTATTTGGCACACAAATTTTAAGCATAATTTTTCGTTTTCTCAAAATATTTTATCAGCGGATCGGATACTGATAGAAGGTGTTCGGAAGTGTAATTTATCCGACAGAAACGGATAATTTCTGATCGGATGGCGGATACGCAAATATCAGATCCATGGGAAACCTTCAGCAGCAATCATTTCTAAAGATGAGAGCGAAACCAAAAAATTGATTTTAAAAATTCCACTTGACTTTTCGGAAAGTTTTTTTTAAATTCTTGTAAAATAAAAAAATAAATTCTAGAAGAAGATCGTACTCGACTGATGACGAAAAATGAGGGATTTTCTCCATTAATGTCACTATAACGACCAGCAGGACTGTACCGATTGTGGCCAAAATCGATACACTTCTGAAATGGCTAATGCTCTGTCGACTGGTCAAGACCCCATCAATGTTAAACTTGGTTCGGTAGTTATCGACCGAAAAGACAGACGGAACAACCATAAGCTACCCTGAGAAGCTACTAAATAACTCGGGTAAACGGAGTTTATGAAAGTAGCCCCAAGTACTGCTGTGCTCCGCGTGGTGGACATCGACAAAAAATGGGAGTAAGGAATTAAAATATTTGTAAAAATTGAATTTTTAAATTGGCGACAGTTGTATTATGTCGCTCGACTAGTTCTTAGAAGTTTCTGTGGCGCTTATAAATGTGGAAATGGGAGTTTAGTCAACTATTGCCGTCAAAATGACCTCAAGGACAAGGGCTGTAGTAACCAAAATCAAAAGGCTTCTTTGGTACGCCGTCCACTATCTATAGGTCCACACCGCATGTCCATATTCGTAAGAGCTAGCGAGTTATCGCCTAAACAAGGAACAAGTAACCTAAAGGCTAATTCACAAACAAGGCAAACGGAGTTTACGAAAGTAGCCTTCAGTATCACGATGCACCGCCTGGCGGCGCATCGCCTCACCGCAGCGAAAGAAAGTAACGTCCATCGCCCGACCAAAAGGATGGGCGCAATAGCAGTAAACATTTATAAAGATGACAACCAAACACAAGAAATGATTCTGAAAATTCGTTTCAACGTTTCCGAAAACGGTTTCACATTATTAAAACAGTATACATACGTTTATGTGGCGATCGTACTCAACTCATGACGAATAGTGACGGGTTTTGTCCACTATTGTCACTTTTGCGACCGCAAGGACTGCACCAACTGTGACCAAAATCAATACACTTCTAAAATGGCTAATGTTCTATCGACTGGTCAAGACCACATGTCAATATTCGCCTTTGTTCGGGAGTTATCGACCGAACAGACGGACGGACAAGCCGAAACCATGAAGTACCCTAGAAGGCTACTTAATGCAAGGAGTGTGTTTGATGCTGAGTTGGACGGTCAATGCTCCAAGCATTCTAATTAGAATAGGATAAGTTTACCTGTCCTTCCAGTGCAGATA